>JAAEAF010007319.1:0-11050 GCA_011037195.1 Triatoma infestans
TTTCTCTTAGTCCAGTTTTCAGAATTGTACCTAATTGAACAGTTTTTTATTTGGTGTACCAAGTTTGGTGAAATTCCTTGGCGTTTGTCGAAAACGAAGAAAATGTTCAGTAAAAGCGCACTTGTGGTTTACTAATTTTCTTCAGTAAAAACGCACTTCTGGTCATCCGATTTTTTTAAAACTCAGAATTTCAACAACACATTTCATTCTAATTAATATTATTTAATACTAGAATTATGATAGTAAGTGAAACGCACCTTGAAGAAATCCTAAAACCCCACCCTTCTGAAAAAAGTCACTTCAATGAGATTTTTCAAGTGAAATTATTTTAAATCAAATGGTAGATCTTCTAACAAGTGTAGTTGATATATGAAGTTTGAAGAAAATCGTCGAAACTGCAAGAAAATTGGAAAATACCAAAAGCTGAATAATATTCTAGTGTTTTAAAATAAAAATGTATACCATTGTATAGGTTACTGACCTAGCCTGTTAATTTATTTTATTTTTGAGGTAGGTATAGTTGAATTCACTTTTGTTTATATTATGTTAATCTTGTATTGCTTTTGTCAACTTTATTGCCTATTTTATGTTTTACTATGTACCGGAGTTTTTCTATTGGATTTAATTAACATGAATTAATATTTGTTTTAGGCTATGCTAGTCAATGAGGTACAGTATTGTTGGTCAACTTCGGAATGTCAGTTTCGGCAAGTGTTGAAAGTAAAAAAGTTATCGATTTCAAGAATATTTAGTATTTCATTTCACGTGTCATTAGAATTATTTTTTTCTTTGTGGGTTTCAAATGTCAAAAATTCGCGGAATTTCCGGTTGAGAAAAAGACGTATAATATATTCGAATAAACTTGTAACGTAAGTACACCAAGTTGCTATTTCAAGTCCAAGGTGGCTATTGCTTGATGGACTATGAAGACACTTGACGCTTGCCAAATTCAATTATTACTAGTGAATCCGATGATTCCTCATCTCATGACAGTTTTAGGACCGTTAATATAAGAGTCGCAAAGAGTTACTAAGTCACTCACTTTGGCCAGCGGCAGATGTGGATGCTATATTCTACGATTTTACATGGCAATAAGGATCAAAAGTAGATCTGGCGGCATACAGTATAATATTTCGAAGCTTTTACATTATTATTCGATAATGATTTAATTGAAAAAATTGTACAATGGTCAAATTCCAGCGCTGAAATGTTACTAATTACGACATATGTTTCCAATAATTCAAATTTGAAATGTGGAAGGACGTCATAGTGGACGAAATGAAGTTTTCAGTACTGGAATGTAAGTTTTTAAGAATCTATTAAAATACACTTAGCCGCAACTAATTCACTTAGCTCGTTCACCTGTGCAGGCTAAAAAAAAAATGAGGCAGCCAGGGGATAATCACAGGCGTCTCGGCGTTATTTTTGGACCTTGATGTGAAATTCGATTTCCGCCGAGGTATTATAAAGCTCTAAAATTAGCGGCGTGTTTTCGGTACCTCTTTCCTTTTCACTTTATCATATTTATTATACCCTAATATTCAGTCTTTTTAGCATGTTTTTCGGTACCTCTTTCCTTTTCACTTTATCATATTTATTATACCCTAATTCAGTCTTTTTAGCATGTTGGTTTCTAGCATTATTTCAGTTTCGTCAGTAGCTGCTCGCCTCAAAAAAATGGTCGGCGAAGCTATCTCAGGTGAAAGACATCCTTCCTAGCATATTTTAGCGGCTGACCTTGTAAATGCGGTTTCATCGGCGGCTGGCAACTTGAAGGTAGCCATGGCTAATGATAAAACTGTTTTCGGAGCATTATTGAGCTACAGTTACAACTTGTTCCGTCATAGTTGGGTTTAACGGACGTCGCAGTAGATTGCTGGGCGACGACATCAACGTGCGGGGCTGGGGCACGTGGCTTCCGTGGTGGGGAAACCTATGAAACGCATGTCTTTTTCTTTTGCCGCGGGGGGGGGGGGATTAGATCGCTTTCTTCTTATTACTAGTTATGCAAAATCAATTTGATACTATATTCTAAGTTTAGGATGAAATAACAATAGAAATTCATTAAAATATACGAAGCCACAATTACTTCACGTTTGTTTAGGCTGAACTCAGGCTAAAAAATATTACGCATCCAACGGAGAATCACAGGCGTGTCGACGATATTTTTGGATTTTGATGTAAAATTCTATTTTAGTCGATGTGTTATAAAGCTCTAAAATTTGCGTCTGTGTACCCGCTACCGCCTGCCTTTACACTTTATTATTTTTATTGTACTCAAATATTCAGTGTTTCTAGCATGTTGGTTTCTAGCATCATTCAGTATCGGACAGCCCCCGGGGGCTCGTTGGCGAAGCTCCATCTTAGTTTGAAACGTCATCCAAGAGATAATTTTTAAATTAGCGGCTGGCTTTGAAAATATAGTTTCTTGGACGACTCGCAACTAGAAGGTATGCCAATGCTACATAATGCAATCTGTTTTCATAGAAATTTGAAAAGCTATAAAAGCAGGAGATTTTGGATTAGAGTGTATGTTTCTAAATGTATATCTGATAAAAAAGCAATTTAACACAACTGCAATACTTCCACTTACTAGGAGTAAAAGAAAATAAAATTTGCCCATTAGAACTATAATAATTGCAGTAAAAGCGTAGTTATGTTATTGTTTCATAGCATATTTTTGCACATGGTAAATCCTCATTCCCTGAGGATTCCTTTATTTCAAAATTATTATTCTTCTTACGCAGAAACTTCTGCAATGATGCTTATTAAATTTTAGCCGAATTACACTATTAATTGATTATTATTATACTTTTTTACAGGTAGTGCGAGTGCGGTTGCTAACGGGAGTGCTTTGTATTCTTTACTATCAAAATAAGTGATTATTTTAACTAGTGCGTTAAAAAAAAGATTAGTCCATGGATATTCGAAATTTCGCGCAGAATAGTAATGCGTTCTAGAATTTTGCGATTATAATATTTTAAACTGTGTCATGTGTCCAGTGTAATGAAGTGAAAGAAGCAAGGACATCGAAGGATATGTAACTGCAAGAGATTGTTACATATTCCAACCTACAGCATTAAAGGTAGGCTGAGGAATTATGGTGGTCCATGTTTATGTTGTCTCTGGATTCTCCGTAATAGTATTGGTAGAAAAATCTTAGAATGAAATGAACTCGGTTAAATAAATTCAAAATAATTATAATTCATTCAAATTATGTCAAGTCGCATGAATGTTTGCTACATAAGTTCTATATTACTTAATGCTTGTTAGAGATTCAATATTTGATACTAATGAAAATGTGATGTATTATCAATTCCTTGTGATATTATGTTTAGCAAAAATCTTCACTCTGGGAAATTCTTAGACTTTTCAGAATTTACTTTTCCATTCCAAATAGTTTCCTTAATAAACTGGTCAAATACTTGAATAAGGTTTTATATAATTTATGACAACAATGATATCTTGCATGACACTGTTATGAATTTAATAATTGGAATTATAATTATTTAATTAAACATTTATATGGCCACTATTAATATCCTTCTTCGGAACTTCCAGTCCAGGTAGAGCAGACTCGGTAAGTGAATTTTTATCATGTTTATTATTGGAGGTTGCATTTGTGTAGATTTATGTGAATTTCCCCTACAAAAGAAAGTAAAAAAGGTCTGGTGTGCAACACGCACACAACTTTCTCTTACTCCAGTTTTCAGAATTGTACCTAATTTTATAGTTTGTGTAGTAAGTTTGATGAAATTCCTTGGCGTTTGTCGAAAACGAAATAAAATGTTCAGTAAAAGCGCACTTGCGGTTTACTAATTTTCTTCAGTGAAAACGCACTTCTGGTCATCGGATTTTTTTGAAAACTCAGAATTTCAACAACACATTTCATTCTAATTAATATTATTTAGATGATAGAATTGTATAGTAAACTGAAAAAGCAGCTTAGAGGAAATCCTAACCCCACCGTTCTCCCAAAAGTGCCCTTCAATGAATTTTTCAAGTGAAATTTTTTAAATAAAAGTGGTAGATCTTTGTGTGTGTAGTTGATATATCAAGTTTGAAGAAAATCGTCGAAACTGCAAGAAAATTGAAAATACCAAAAACTGAATATTATTTTAGTGTTTTAAAGTAAAAATGTATACCATTGTGTAGGTTACTGACCTAGCCTGTTCATTTATTTTATTTTTGACGTATTATAGTTGAATTCACTTATGTTTATATTATGTTAATCTTGTAATGCTTTTGTCAATTTTATTGCCTATTTCATGTTTTGGTTTTTACCAGAGTATCTCTATTGCATTTGATTAACATAAATTAATATTTGTTTTAGCCTATTCTGGTCAGTGAGGTGCAGTATTGTTCGTCAGCTAGGGAATGTCAGTTTCGGCAAGTGTTGAATGTAAGAAAGTTAACGATTTCAAGTGTAATTAGTATTTCATTTCACGTGTCATTAGAATTTTTTTTTTTCTTTGTGGGTATCAAATATCAAAAATTCCCAGAAATTCCTGTTGTGAAAAAGACGTATAATATTTTCGAGTAAAGATGAAACAACTTATAATGTAAATACACCAAATATATATAGGTGGCTATTGGTTGATGGACTATGAAGACACGAGAAGCTTGCCAAATTCAATTATTACTAGTGAAGTCGATGTTTCCTCATTTAATGATAGGTTTAGGACCGTCAATATAACAGTCGCAAAGCATTACTATGTCACTCACTTTGGCCAGGGGCAGATGTGGATGCTATATTAAACGATTTTAGACGGCAAGAAGGATCAAAAATAGATCTGGCGGAATACTGTACAATTTTTCGAAGCTTTTACATTATTATTCGATAATGATTTAATTGAAAAAATTGTATAGTAGTCAAATTCCCGCGGTGAAATGTTACTAATTAAGACATATGTTTCCAATAATTGAAATTTGAAAAAGTGGAAGGACGTCATAGTGGACGAAATGA
The DNA here is from genome assembly GCA_011037195.1 of Triatoma infestans. Taxonomy (NCBI): domain Eukaryota; kingdom Metazoa; phylum Arthropoda; class Insecta; order Hemiptera; family Reduviidae; genus Triatoma; species Triatoma infestans. The sequence continues at coordinate 4,967 of JAAEAF010007319.1, forward strand.
AGTTTTCAGTACTGGAATGATAGTTTTTAGGAATATATTAAAATACACTTAGCCGCAAATAATTCAGGCTTGTTCACCTGTTCAGGCTAAAAAAAAATGAGGCAGCCAGCGGATAATCACAGACGTCTCGGCGTTATTTTTGGATCTTGATGTTAAATTCTATTTCCGCCGAGTTATTATAAAGCTCTAACAAGCACGTTGCGGCGTGTTTTCGGTACCTCCCTCCTTTTCACTTTATCATTTCTATTATACCCTAATGTTCAGTCTTTCTAGCATTATTTCAGCTTCGTCAACTGCTCATATGGTCGGGAAGATCATCTTAGTTTTGAAAAGCATTTTTTCCCCTAAGGGAAATTTTTTAAAATTGTTTTAGCGGCTGACATTGTAAATGCGGTTTCATCGCCGGCTGGCAACTGGATGTTAAGCCATGGCTACATGATACAAACTGTTTTCGGAGCATTAATGATGCTACAGTTACACTTATGCCGTCATATGTTGGGTTTAACGGACGTCGCATTAGATTGGCTGCCGACGACGATCACGTGCGGGCTGGGGCACGTGTTTCCCGGGGTGGGGAAACCTATGAACGCATGTCTTTTCGGATTAGAGCGCTTGCCTCTTAATTACTAGTTATGGTAATCAATTTGATACTATATTCTAAGTTTAGGATGTAATTACAATAGAAATTCATTAAGTTACACGAAGCCACAATTACTTCACGTTTGTTTACCTGCTCAGGCTAAACAAATATTAGGCATCCAGCGGAGAATCACAGGCTTCTCGACGATATTTTTAGATTTTGATGTAAAATTCTATTTTCGTCCATGTGTTATAAAGCTCAAAAAGTTGCGTCTGTGTTCCCGCTACCACCTGCCTTTCACTTTATTATTTTTATTTTACTCAAATATTCAGTGTTTCTAGCATGTTGGTTTCTAGCATGAATTCAGTCTCGTCAGCTGCTTGTCTAATATGTTCGGCGAAGCTCATCTTAGTTTGAAACGTCTTCCCAAGATATTTAGCGGCTGGCTTTGAAAATATAGTTTCTTGGACGACTCGCAACTAGAAGGTAAGCCAAGGCTACATGATACAATCTGTTTTCATAGAAATTGGAAAACCTATAAAAGCAGGTCATTTTGGATTAGAGTGCATGTTTGTAAATATATTTGTGGTAAAAACGCAATTTAACACAATCGCAGTACTTCCACTTACTAGGAGTAAAAGAAAATAGAAATTGCCCATTAGAACTATACTAATTGCAGTAAAACCGGAGTTATGTTATTGTTTCATACCATATTTTGGCACATGGTAAATCCTCAATCCTTTATATCAACATTATTATTCTTCTTAGGCGGAAACTTCTGAAATGATGGTTATTAAATTTTACCCGAATTACACTATTAATTGATTATGATTAAACATTTTTACAGGTAGTGCGACAGCGGTTGCTAACGGGAGTGCTTTGTTTGTTTATTATCAAAATAAATGATTATTTTAACTAGTGCGTTAAAAAAAATTAGTCCACGGATATTCCAAATTTCGCGCAGAATAGTAATGTGTTCTACAATTTTGCGATTATAATATTTTAAACTGTGTCTTGTGTCCAGTGTAATGAAGTGAAAGAAGCAAGGTCATCGAAGGATATTTAACTGCAAGAGATTGTTACATATTCCAACCTACAGCATTAAAGGTAGGCTGGGGAATTATAGTGGTCCATGTTTATGTTGTCTCTGGATTCTCCGTAATAGTATTGGTATAAAAATCTTAGAATGAAATGAACTCGGTTTAATTAAATTCAAAATAATTATAATTCATTCAAATTATGTCAAGTCGCATGAATGTTTGCTACATAAGTTCTATATTACTTAATGCTTGTTAGAGATTCAATATTTGATACTAATGAAAATGTGATGTATTATCAATTCCTTGTGATATTATGTTTAGCAAAAATCTTCACTCTGGGAAATTCTTAGACTTTTCAGAATTTACTTTTCCATTCCAAATAGTTTCCCCAATAAAATCGTCAAATACGTAAATAAGGTTTTACATAAATTATGACAACGATGATATGTTGCATGATACTGTTATGAATTGGAATTATAATTATTTAATTAAACATTTATATGGCCACTATTAATATCCTTCTTCGGAACTTCCAGTCCAGGTAGAGCAGAGTCGGTAAGTGAATTCTTAACATGTTTATTATTGCAGGTTGCATTTGTGTAGATATATGTGAATTTGCCCTGCAAAAGAAAAAAAAAGTCTGGTGTGAAACACGCACACAACTTTCTCTTACTCCAGTTTTCAGAATTGTACCTAATTTTATAGTTTGTGTAGTAAGTTTGATGAAATTCCTTGGCGTTTGTCGAAAACGAAATAAAATGTTCAGTAAAAGCGCACTTGCGGTTTACTAATTTTCTTCAGTAAAAACGCACTGCTGGTCATCCGATTTTTTAAAAACTCAGAATTTCAACAACACATTTCATTCTAATTAATATTATTTAGATGATAGAATTGTATAGTAAACTGAAAAAGCACTTTAGAGGAAATCCTAACCTCAACCTTCTCTCAAAAGAGCCCTTCAATGAATTTTTCAAGAGAAATTTTTGAAAAAAAAGTGGTAGATGATTGTATGTGTAGTTGATATATCAAGTTTGAAGAAAATCGAAATCGAATGTGCAAAAAAATTGGAAAATACCAAAAAAGTGAATAATATTTTAGTGTTTTAAAGTAAAAGTGTATACTATTGTGTAGGTTACTGACCTAGCCTGTTCATTTATTTTATTTTTGGGGTAGGTATAGTTGAATTCACTTTTGTTTATATTATGATAATCTTGTAATGCTTTTGTCAACTTTATTGCCTATTTCATGTTTTGGTTTGTACCAGAGTTTCTCTATTGGATTTAATTAACATAAATTAATATTTGTTTTAGCCTATTGTATTAAGTGAGGTGCAGTATTGTTGGTCAGCTTCGGAATGTCAGTTTCGGCAAGTGTTGAAAATAAAAAAGTTATCGATTTCAAGAGTAATTAGTATTTCATTTCACGGTCATTAGAATTATTTTTTTTCTTTGTGGGTATCAAATGTCAAAAATTCGCAGTAATTCGCGTTGAGAAAAAGACGTATAATATATTCGAGTAAAGATGAAAGAACTTGTAACGTAAATACACCCAATTATATAGGTGGCTATTGCTTGATAGACTATGAAGACACGAGAAGCTTGCCAAATTCAATTATTACTAGTGAAGCCGATGATGCTCATTTCATGATAGTTTTAGGGCCGCCTTTATAACTGTCGCAAAGCATTACTAAGTCACTCACTTTGGCCAGGGGCAGATGTGGATGCTATATTCTACGATTTTACATGGCAATAAGGATCAAAAGTAGATCTGGCGGCATACAGTATAATATTTCGAAGCTTTTACATTATTATTCGATAATGATTTAATTGAAAAAATTGTACAATGGTCAAATTCCCGCGCTGAAATGTTACTAATTACGACATATGTTTCCAATAATTCAAATTTGAAAAAGTGGAAGGAGGTCATAGTGGACGAAATGAAGTTTTCAGTACTGGAATGATAGTTTTTAGGAATACATTAAAATACACTTAGCCGCAAATAATTCAGGCTTGTTCACCTGTTCAGGCTAAAAAAAAATGAGGCAGCCAGCGGATAATCACAGGCGTCTCGGCGTTATTTTTGGATCTTGATGTTAAATTCTATTTCCGCCGAGGCATTATAAAGCTCTAAAATTAACGGCGTGTTTTCGGTACCTCCTTCCTTTTCACATTATCATTTTTATTATATCCTAATATTCAGTCTTTCTAGCATTATTTCAGCTTCGTCAGCTGCTCTATATGGTCGGCGAAGCTCATCTTAGTTTGAAAAGTCATTCCTAGATATTTAGCGGCTGACATTGTAAATGCAGTTTCATCGCCGGCTGGCAAACTGTTTTCATAGCATTAATGATGCTGCAGTAACACTTATTCCGTAATATGTTGGGTTTAGTGGACGTCGCATTAGAATGGCTGGCGACGACGATCACGTGCAGGCTGGGGCACGTGATTCCCGGGGTGGGGAAACCTATGAACGCATGTCTTTTCGGATTAGAGCGCTTGCCTCTTAATTACTAGTTATGGTAATCAATTTGATACTATATTCTAAGTTAAGGATGTAATTACAATAGAAATTCATTAAGTTACACGAAGCCACAATTACTTCACGTTTGTTTACCTGCTCAGGCTAAACAATTATTAGGCATCCAGCGGAGAATCACAGGCGTCTCGACGATATTTTTAGATTTTGATGTAAAATTCTATTTTCGTCGATGTGTTATAAAGCTTAAATAGTTGCGTCCGTGTTCCCGCTACCACCTGCTTTTCACTTTATTATTTTTATTTTACTCAAATATTCAGTGTTTCTAGCATGTTGGTTTCTAGCATGAATTCAGTCTCGTCAGCTGCTTGTCTAATATGTTCGGCGAAGCTCACCTTAGTTTGAAACGTCATCCCAAGATATTTAGCGGCTGGCTTTGAAAATATAGTTTCTTGGACGACTAGCAAGCTTACTAGAAGGTAAGCCAAGGCTACATGATACAATCTGTTTTCATAGAAATTTGAAAAGCTATAAAAGCAGGTCATTTTGGATTAGAGTGCATGTTTCTAAATGTATTTCTGGTAAAAACGCAATTTAACACAATCGCAATACTTCCACTTACTAGGAGTAAAAGAAAATAAAAATTGCCCATTAGAACTATAATAATTGCCGTAAAACCGTTTCATACCATATTTTTGCACACGGTAAATCCTGATTGCTTGAGGATTCCTTTATTTGAAAATTATTATTCTACTTACGCAGAAACTTCTGCAATGATGGTTATTAAATTTTAGCCGAATTACACTATTAATTGATTACTTCTTTACAGGTAGTGCGAGAGCGGTTGCTAACGGGAGTGCTTTGTATTCTTTATTATAAAAATAAATGATTATTTTAACTAGTGCGTTAAAAAAAAATTAGTCTACGGATAGTCCAAATTTCGCGCAGAATAGTAATGCGTTCTAGAATTTTGCGATTATAATATTTTAAACTGTGTCTTGTGTCCAGTGTAATGAAGTGAAAGAAGCAAGAACATCGAAGGATATGTAACTGCAAGAAATTGTTACATATTCCAACCTACAGCATTAAAGGTAGGCTGGGGAATTATAGTGGTCCATGTTTATGTTGTCTCTGGATTCTCCGTAATAGTTTTGGTATAAAAATCTTAGAATCAAATGAACTCGGTTTAAATAAATTCAAAATAATTATAATTCATTCAACTTATGTCATGTCGCATGAATGTTTGCTACATAAATTCTCTGTCTTCTTAATGCTTGTTAGAGATTGAATATTTGATAGTAGTGAAAATGTGATGTATTACTAATTCCTTGTGATATTATGTTTAGTAAAAATCTTCACTCTGGAAAATTCTTAGACATTTAAGAATTTACTTTTCTATTCCTAATAGTTTCCTTAATAAAATGGCCAATTGCGTAAATAAGGTTTTATATATTTTATGACAACAATGATATCTTGCATGATACTGTTATGAATTTAATAATTGGAATTATAATTATTTAATTAAACATTTATATGACCACTATTAATATCCTTCTTCGGAACTTCCAGTCCAAGTAGAGCAGAGTCGGTAAGTGAATTCTTAACATGTTTATTATTGCAGGTTTCATTTGTGTAGATATATGTGAATTTGCCCTGCAAAAGAAAAAAAAAGGTCTGGTGTGAAACACGCACACAACTTTCTCTTACTCCAGTTTTCAGAATTGTACCTAATTTTATAGTTTGTGTAGTAAGTTTGATGAAATTCCTTGGCGTTTGTCGAAAACGAAATAAAATGTTCAGTAAAAGCGCACTTGCGGTTTACTAATTTTCTTCAGTAAAAACGCACTGCTGGTCATCCGATTTTTTAAAAACTCAGAATTTCAACAACACATTTCATTCTAATTAATATTATTTAGATGATAGAATTGTATAGTAAACTGAAAAAGCACCTTAAAGGAAATCCTAACACAACCCTTCTCCCGAAAGTGG
>JAAEAF010007320.1:0-58489 GCA_011037195.1 Triatoma infestans
TTTTGCTGTCTTAAAAGTAAACTCTATAATACAGAATATTGTCAACACTATTACAAACTGAAATAAAATATGAATGAAATACAATAAAACTCCATAATGATTACTTCGAGAATACCCTGTTGATTGAAAACTGATCATTGATTATAAAAAAAATACAATCTGTGAATGTGTCACAAGATTTTCTCTCACGTTAATTTATATAGTTTTGATTGATTGATTGATTTATATTGGTATTACTCAGTTAACTAAAAAAGTTCGTAGTATATGCCCTCCGAATAAAAATTAGACAAAATTAGTCATCATTCGGATAAACCTACTTTCTTCAAACTCGACATTTTGGCAGATTCTTAGTAACATTATATTGACGATAGAATCATATAAAAAATCGAAATGGCCCTCTGATGGAAAGCCTAACGACATCCTCACATCCTGTGCCCCCTTAAAAGGACTTGTCCGGAAAAATGTTTCAAATAAAAGTTATAAGCTCCTTTAAAAGAAAATCGTTGCAGCCGTTTTCTACAAAACGAGTTTTAGAGAAATTGTATTCAGTAAGTAGTATTTTCGGTCGACCGATTTTAAGAAAACCTTATTGTTGCATCCGCTGGCAGTACACCTTAACGAAATACCAACTTTCAGTTTTCTTGAGGCTCTCTTGAGCATGAAAGACTGATCTCTCTGTTTTTGGTGTTTTTTTTTTTTATTTAGACATCATGCTCCGCTTTTCGAGCACTACATGAAATCTGTGTGTGTGTGTGTGTGTGTGAGAGAGAGAGAGAGAGAGACTGCGGGAACATTAAACGTACCGGTTTGTGTACACTAGAGAATCCGCAAGGAGGTTATTAATCAAAATCCTTCAACTGGACATACCATTTTACTGATTTTTTGTTTACGGTTTTTTTCTCAAAAACGGTTTCAACGATTTCCTTTAAACTTTCTACCATATTCCACACTAACTGTCCAATCTGCCAGATATCTGTGTGAGATGCAGTAAGAGAAAGTGCGCGTGACTGTTTCACATCAGGTTTTTGCCCAGAAATATTTTTTCTTCAGAAATATTGATTTTAGCAGCGGTAGCTGGCAGTGTTCTACAGTTCACATATTGTTCGCTTTACAAACATTCAACTGAGATGTGAGTTGTTTTCAACAGGCTAGTTATGGCTGAAAATACGGAAATAGACAGAAATGTTGGGGAATTACATTTCTAAATAATGATTAAGTGATGAGTGAATTGTGTGTATATTCGCCAGATCATACAGTTTCTTTACAAGAACATTGTATGGGAGATATTAGCAAAGGAAGCGAGGCAAGCCCAACTTGGAAGTTCTAGTATAAACCACGGCCTTTCAAGATTTGATGTTAAAGCTCGTAGCCGGCTGTTTATTGGTGTTGTTGAAACTGGTAGAGAGTGAAGTGAGAGAGCTGCTTCCTCCATTGCCATTAATGGAATGCTACCCCAGGTAGACTATGAACATATCGTAAAAAATAATCTACGAGCTATATTTTTTTTTTGTTACTATAGTTGTTGATGACTATATAGTGGTGGGGATATATAGGTGGGGGTATTTAGGCAGGGCGGTGGGGAGAAGGGCATGTTAGTTGCAAGAGCTTTGAACGTTTCTATTTTATCGAGATTCACTTATTACTGAAACTAGGTTTATATTTGTGTGTGTGTGTGTGTGTATGTGTGCGTATTGAATAGTGGTTGTATATTTATATAGATTGAGCAGATCAGTGTATTAGTGTGTGCGCGAGTGTGTGCGTGTGTGTGTGAGTGTACGGTAGAGGAAAAGTATCAAGCGAACTAGAGAGAACGGAGTGGAAGGGGAATCACAATTTGTGGTGCCCTGCTAAACCTTCTCTTGTATATATAAAGGGGGCGAGGAGGGTGCTGCCGCCAAAGTGGGGGGGCCGGACCTAACTGACACCCCTCAGTGTTCTGCCTCCAGTTGAGCAGTACACACTGCTGCCTCTCTGCAGGAAAATCTAACTGCCATGTCTTCCTGTTACAGCTGACACTACACAGGTGAGTCTCCCCCTCACGATTAATAATATATTTAGTATTATTCTTTTATTTATAACCCTAAATTGTAAGTTGTAAATTGTAATTTTTTGTTTTTAATAAAAAACCTCAACTGAATTAAAACTTCAAACGCGAACAGTGAATTTTTCACATGTGTTATTAATGACTCGCACAGCTGACTTCTTTGATACACTCATATATTCATAGTCAACATTGAATTTATAATATTGCAATAGTCTAGTATGAGTCAAGATTCACATCTCTGATCATCAAAAGGAATGGAATAGTGCTCCGTTTTTGGAATTTCAAATCTGTCACTTCTGGAGCAATCCGTTATTGCTGCAGAAGAAGGTCTTGCGTTCTTGTCAAATTTCCGAAAATTATTGTAAGTACGGGACAAAAATTTTTGCTAATGGCCTGTATATGTGTTTGCGTGTATGAACAAAACTTTTCAAATATGAAAGACTCAGAAGCTGCTGTATTGCTTAGGGACCAGCATCGCTCTCCAAAACGAGGCTCAGACAAAATTTGGTTTTGTAACCAAACGTGTGCTAAAGGGGGAAAGTTTTCAACGTTTATTTATTTATACAATGCACGATTTTGCACAGACTTGTAAATCAATTTTGTATATGATTAATATTACGGTTAACGGTTAGCGTGCATCACCTATCGCAAGTTTTTAGTCATTTGTTTACAGAATCATGTCACCGATTATCAGTAGAAAGGTGGTTAGGAACTTGTTTATTCAGACTATTTCTTACTTCCCAGTACTGTTGTGGGATACGAAATGCACTGCGAATGTTGCAAATTTCGAAGTTGAGTTTTTACCCGAAATACACATGAAGATAAAGTATTTAGCGCCGACTCTGTGTGTGTGTGTGTGTGTGTGTGGAGTGCATATTTGTGAATAAAATATATCAGAAACGAAAAAAATTGCACGAAGGTAGAATTTGTATTTTAGGTACCATCACGCCGTCCTACATCAAGATTGAGCCAACAAACCCTCCAAACGGAACTGCGATTTAACTGAATGTTTTGCTTGAAATTCTCGAGAACTTTACTGAATTTTTTGTCCACTTTTTTACAATTTTTTCTGAAAAACTGGCTCTGGCACGGCTGTGAGAGTTTAAAGAAATTGGTTAACTGGCAGCGCTAATTTATTGATTTGTTTTTAGCGTCTACTCGAGATTTTCTCCATCACAGCTCCAAAGTTAAATACAGTATATAAAGCTAACTATAGTAAACAAATCTATCACGGTTCTATGTAAATTTTCCTGGAAAAAGTTATTTCATTACTTTGGGAATGTGCAAAGTTAATTGGCGTCCAATTCGAACCAAGTTTTAATACGGTCACCACTTACCTAAATTTCTTTGTATGATAATCTAAGTCAGCGCTTGAGAAACCAATTAGAATTCCAAGAAATGCTGTAAGAGAAAGTCAGTCGAATGTTTTTATTTTTTGGTGCCATTTTGAAAATTTTTATTTTTTACTCTTTCCTGTAATTTGTAATTGTTGCTACTACTGTTAGTTTGTAAGTAATAAGTCTAACATGAAACCAGTTTCAACCATTATATTTCTTAATTATCAAACATTATCCCTCTTCGAGGAGTGCCAATTCGTTCACGAGAAAGTCAGCTGCTGGTATTTCTTGAGGGGACCTGTTCCCTTACCAAGATATGGAGAAAACATTAATCACGTATCAATTTTATCAAATACATGTTATTTTAGATGGAGAGGACATTTTAAAGACACACTTGCCTCTACAACTACTCTAGCATGGGTCATTCCTCCAGAAACTAGACTACACCTGATCCTGAGGTGGACCCTCACATCACTTCTTGTACAATTAACAAATGCCCAGAATGCCATTTTGAGCTGCCCGTTTGATTTTTTAAATTCCGGCATCAAAGATGCACAAAATTGGAAGTCGCCGATGCAAGTTTAATGGAACCTAGACGGGGATCCAACCCGAACTCTCATAGGCGGGTGCCTATGAGAGTTAATTTTGCAGCTCTAACCAGCGGGTGCTGGTTAGAGCTGCAAAATTTGAACGAATATTAAAAATCGATTTATCTATCTCTTTTCTGGGAACCAATCTCCAAGCTAAAAATGGCTGTTATTGAACATTCTCTGCAGTTAATATAATTAAAAAATTGATAATTTTTTCAACTCAAAGTTTACTTAGCCTAACAGAAATATAGTCTCGGATAAACAAGTAATAACTGAATGTGATTACATGATAGATCAGGAGATAATATCTACATCAGATCCCAATAACATGCGAAACGTAAAAACGTAACGCTATAGCGCAAAGTTATGGAACCAATCTAAAAGCGATTTTTCTATTAAAAAAAAAGTGGTACATTTACATACAAAAACATATAATGAAAATTGTCCAAACAGTTTTCGAGAATATCAAGCAAAACATTTATTTAAATCGCACTTCCGGTTTAAGGGTTTTGTATGTAAACCTTCACGTATAAACGGAAATACAAATTCTAGCTTCGTACAATTTTTTTCGTTTTTGAGATGTTTTATTTACAAATACACACAGAGACTCTGCGCTAAAAACTTTATCTTCATGTGAACTTAACGGTAAAAATTCAACTTCGAAATTAGAAGCATTCGCGCAATACTTCTCGTACCCCACAACAGTATGGGGTAGTAAGAAGTAGTTAGTAGAAGTAGAACTGAATAAACAAGTTCCTAACCACCTTACTCCTGATAATCGGTGACATGATTGTATAAAAGAAATTATTGTAAACCTGCGATAGGTAAATGCAGCCTAAACGCCTGGTAAATATAACAGATAATCGTTAATTAATCATATATAATAACTTGTGAACAAGGCAATGTAAAATCGATCATTGCACAAATAAATAAATAATGAAAACTTTTCCCTCTTTCTGTCTGGTCTAGAACTAATTGTTCATGCAAGGTTGGTAATAGTGGTGACAGACGGTACCAATCAGCTGGCATGAGAAAGCAAATTAGAAGTTCGCCCGAGGTACTGTTACCATTTAAGGGTTAAAACGACAATCGCCCGAATTTGCCATTTGTTTCAACAAATGGAAACCTAATTCTCTACCTAAAAGTTCAAAAAAAAAAATGTAGTAAACACATCTACTAGAAATTGTAAAACGAATTTTACCAAAATCCCATATACATTACTAGAAGCTTTGGTCTAAATTTCCATTTAAGAGGGAAGCCTGGCAATTAACAAGCGCCCGGAGGATTCATCTAAAAATAATTTCCCGCAAAAATATTTTGATTAAAAACTTCCGGTTACGAATCTCGTGGTGTTATTTGAACATTCTACTAATTTTCTTTATTGCTTAATGGTATTGGCGCACACAGCTGATTCCGGTTAGTCCCATCCGCAAACTATTGAACAATAATTGTTTACTTCGTTTTTTGCGATTTTATAAAAAAAAACAGAAAATGTTTTTAAAATTGATAGTACATTAAGTACACAACAATGGCTGAATACTTTGTTATAAAAATATTTTTTCGGATAAATTAGGAAAAATTATTTTTAGGGGTTGTTGAGGAGCTGCTGCCCCTTAAAGAGCCACTTCAGGATACTGTACCATTCTCCCATCTATGTTAAGTATCCTAAATTTAAAAAAATAAATTCAATCAAAAAATCACAATTTAAGAAATATAAGTTAACCGGAAGGTCAATTTTAGGGAATTCTTTTTTCCCTTATTTATGATTTTCTATAGAAATTAAGCTTCAATAATTTTATTTTAAATTTAGTAAACAAACTTGTTTACTTCTTGGGAATGCTGGAAATTGGACATTTAATCTTGTCTCTGAAGAAGCCGTTATATTGAAATATGGATTCCACCAGCCAGATCTACCATTTAGGCCAAATAAACATTTTAAGAAGAATTAAGATTGTAAAAAATTAGCAGCTGTAATAGGGAATACAGCAGAAGAGAAAGAAGACATTTAGTTTTCACATAGCGGAAACATCAAAACAAGTATTTCCGTTGAAAACTCAATAACGATTTAATACGATCGCAATATTTTCTCTTATTGCAAATAGAAGATAATAAAAATTATCTTATATCGGCCAAAAATATTGAATATATCAACCATCTAACTCTATACAATCTGAAGTTTATCGAGCCGTGTAAATAAATGTGCGAATTTCGATTATTTTTAGTTAGCTGGAAATCTTTACCTTGCTAAACTAAACAAACTAGGGACAAGTCTGAAATGTTAGTGGTGATTTAATAACGAAATGATATTAATTAAGCGTGGAATTGTTTCAAGAGAGAATTGTGTGATGGTGCAGAGAAGGTGTGCGCGCCCATACCAGATCAGCTGTTCATAAAAGATAGTAATTCACTTCCGCTCGTAATTTATTACTCTATAGTGAGAAATTAAACTTCAAGTATAGATAGCAAAAGGTGTCTTTCAACTGTCTCATAAAAAGCACAAATTGTAATTAAAATCCGTAACAGAAATGGAATTCTTATATAGGTCATCTTGTATCGAAGTTTCTGTATTGAAAATTTTGGGCCACCTGAACAGCGTATAGCCATTGAGAACGCCACCTGAACCTCGTATAGCCATTGAGAACGCCACTTACTACTTACTATTTTAACTTTTCCAAACTCCTAAAATTTTACCTTAAGTTGGAAAAGGCAACTAATACTCCAGTTGGACGGGAGATATGTACACAAATATATATGCTAGTCCCATTGAAAAAGTACAATATTTTATTGCAGCCTAAAAAAAAATAATAATAATTTAATTAAGAAAACCGGAATTAATTAAGAAACTACGTGTAACTTTTGTTCAAATTTTTCATTCCTTCCTAATTCAATATGGAACGCAAAAGTTGTTAATACTCGTATTTTATATGGCATATGTGTGTTTTGTGTTTGTGTATTTAGTATTATATAAATAGCATAACGCAAAAAATGAAAAAACGCCGATATTTGTTCGAATAATGTTTTTTTTTATTACATGGTCGTTTAATGGGACAGCTTTCATTGTTGCTGTTAACTGATTGCAACTTACCAACTGTGAACAAACATTTGAAAATTACTGTGAACATGTAAACATTTCTTAAATTTGATCGTCATCGCAAATACATTAATTAAGTTCTCCCTGAATATGAAAACAATAATTTTAGCCAATCAGTTATTGGATGGTGGTGTGATACGTGAACGTCTTGTATGTGAACAAAAATTTCAAATTCGCAAAATTGCATGAAACTGAAACCTTCTTTTTCTTCGTCTTCTTCTCCAAAGTTGATGAGTTGTGACTGCAGTCACATGTTGCCAGGGACAGAACTTACAATGCTGTATTTAAATATGTGTATTATTTTCTTTACAAAACTCTATTATTGAAATTATTTTTATACTGTCTGCACACGAGGGGGCTTCTTTCATTTTGTCACAATTTTGGAGAGTTTCACAATTTTTCCTTGAGTTCCTGAATTTTTGGCGTGCAGTAGGACACATGTTTGTTTATTCTCTTCCATTTGAATGCAGACCAGACAATTTGGCGTGTCGATTATCTTCATGTATAGTAATGCATATTTACTCATTTTATCATGACCAGTTCTTAATCTAATAGCTGCAATGATTTCTTTTCTGTTTAAATTGTATTGCCAATTGTAATACCATGTTTTGGTATTATGTGTATCTGTATTGGGAAGAGATGTGTTCCTCTGGTGAGCGATGTCTCTTGAAAACTATTTTTTCCGAGTTAAATTAATTATTATTTTTTTTTTAAATGAAGGAAAGACGTATAAATGAAAGATGCAGGTGTATGGTCATTTGGTTCTATTATTACTACTTTTGCGACTTTGTCTGCGATTCACAAACCTGATATAGTGTTTAATTACGGCCACTACATTCCAAACGTATGTTTCTGTCAAGATTCGCCATTAACCGAAAGTATGATATTAGTTTGGTGTTCGCGGTTTTTCTCAAAAATAGTACCAACGATTTTCTTTAAACTGCTTATGTGACCACATACACATATTTCTGAGAAGCTGGAACTTTTAGCTTCCCTCTAGAGTGGCCACTTCATTGCTATGTACAGTTCTACCAGCTTTATATAATATTAAGGCAGTTTAAATGCATTCCTACAATTCAAAATATAGAGAAAACTGGATTACAGAATACAGCAGTTTTTTTAGAATACTCTTCCGAGTTTTTTCTTAAAAATTTTTTAGAAATAACTGCAAAGATTGTATTTAAATTTGGAATGTTGACTACATATCTATAGACAAATCTACTTATTACATTTGGAACATTTTTCTAAAGATGATGGATTGTGGGGAATGTAAGACAGACATTACTTCAACTCAACACTACTACTACTTCCATGTTTAACCAGTTCGAAATGGACCTGGGTCTCGTCAACAATTTTCAGACATCCGGCTTTCGTTCTGAGTTTGTTCCATGACTATAGTGTTTTTTAAGAGTAGGGTAGTTAGGGTAACGTCCAACCCCCAACCTAGAACACCAGGGATGTTGCTAACGAGGTACCCTGCCCCTAAACTGATTGCCTTCACTACGGCATATTAGAGTCCAGACCACGCTTTGCGGTGCTTGTCCAGTGTAGCTTTTCCAGTGTCAATCACCTTCCACCCCCATGTTGATACCGCTGCAACCGCTGCCCTCAAAAGCCTCGGTCCGGGATTGTTTATTTGGATTCCCTTTATTCGCAGCTAACCTGTAAATCTGTAGGCCATTCCACCATCCACAGCTTGTGAACCCATTCGCAAGCTAATGCTGGGGCATTATTCAAAATACCAATGCAGGTGTTGCTGGCAGTTGACAGAGGATGCCGCAATTCAATATAGTTGCATACAGGTAGTCCTTATGTCCCCAAAAAAAACAATAATTACAATATCCCCCTACCACCACTTATTTATTTATATGAATGCCAGGGCCAACCAAATCTTTAGTAAAAATCCAAGTTTGTGTAAAATTTTTGTCAATATTAATTTTGATCTTTGCAGTAAGATTAGCTCGTATGAGAATTTCACGTTAGATTTTTTTTAACTTTATTCTCCCCTGAAATAAGTCAATAAATCTGGACAATAAGTTTTTATTACAAGTATTAATTATGTATACAAAGTGTATTATAAAATTAAATGAGTAAAATGAAATATAAATGAGAGATAGGAGAAAAAAGAGGCTGGAAATAGCGGGGACCAAAGGTAGAGGGCGGAGTGTGAACGGCCGATGATGCTGCAGCGGGAGAAGGAGATTTAGGAGTTAGGAGGGCCGGCCGCCAGCAAGAACTAAATTAACTGGCTGGCCCGACACCTAATAAACAAGGATTTAGAATTTTAATAAATGGAAAGAAGAAGATTGAGCGAGTACATCGAGTAGAACGGGCGAAATTTTAGAGCTGGTATCACCAGTGCCGAGTGAGCTCTGCCCAGCCATGTTGACCTCATCTGGTGAACTATACTTGGTCATTTCTGTATTATATTTCCCAAAGCATGAACCAACATGCCTAAGACACTTGCAACTGTAAATAGTTGATGGTAAAGAAGCCTAAGATCACGTTCAGTATTGCACGAGATAGTTGCTGTTGTAGATTGCACCGTCACATCGTTATAATGAAAAACAAACAAAATCTGATTATATTCTAAATATTTAGTTGCTTTCAATATTATACGGCCAGCAGGAAGTACACTATAGTGAAAAGTATAGTCTAGAGCCTGGCGTGACATTCCGACGCCCTAAATCAATCAAGTCATTACATTGTTAGTATATCAAGTTTAAAGAGATCCACTAGTGTCGATATCCATAAAACTGCGGAAAACTGAAAAAAGTTCACCGGTCAGGAAATTCGCTTTTCCATCAACCGTGATAAATATTTAAAATAGGTGATAGAACCATGTAATATATTGATGCGGAAATGTAACAACCCCCCTCCTACTCCCCAGAGACTCTCTTTCTCCAAAAATAAATTTTTCCAAAAAACTGTTTCAAATTTCAATGTTAGTCACGTCTAATGTAAATACAAAGCTCAAAGATCGTTTGGACACATTTTGGAAAAAAAATCGTAAAATACGTGAGCCCATTGAGTCACTTCGCACTTCCGGTTGACAGATTTTGACGAAAAGCTTCAGTCGGATGTTTGAAACTTTATTTAGAGCTTCCAGTGATTTTTCCTTTTTGAGATATTTTGTTTACACATACACACACACACACACACACACACACACACACACACACACAGGGTTTAGGTGGAAAGACCATAAAACTTGTATTAATGGTGAAAAGTCTATATTGAAAATCTGATACGAATGCAATAGTTCCACTTATTGCATACAAGGTGCAAACAAAGAGAAAATAAAAATTGTAAAACTAATTGTTTCAAACAGATACAGACAAGTGCAGACAGTAGTTAAGAAGCTCCCACATGTTCACTCTAATTCCCCCAGTATTCTACCTTTTGGCTTGTCCGTGATTTATTTAGATTGAATGGAGAGTTGGCCAGGCCAGACGGCCTTACCCATTCTGAACCTAATGAACCTTAATTATTGTGGCAGTAACTAGTTTGAGAACTACTTCATTTCTATCTTTTCGGTAACTGATCGGAACTTTACTAGATTAAATTAGATTTTACGGGAACAGTGCACTGCGATCTAAAAGATTTTTTGTGCCTCCGGAGCTTTCTTAGTGCCCTGCCGGCTACAGGGCAGTCTTCTCTATCTGTGGATAACTGGACAGTGAGTTATAAAGGCTCCTAGGATAGGAAAATCTAAAGGCAGCATTGCTAGACTCGAAACCGGCACCTCAGCGTTATAATCCACTCAGTTACGACTGAGCTAATTCCATCTCTTTAGGAATTTGGGTAAGTAAGACTCCTGAAGCATGAAGTTTCTACTGTTTCAGTTTTAGTTCTACCCCTCTTCTTGCAGGAGTTTGGAACCTACATCAACCAAACAAACCCTTTACACTTGCTGTATTTTGTAAAACCTGTAAAGACTATTTCCTGCCAGCCCACGTGTTGTATGGCCGTGCTGTCCTACTATCCAGTGGCTGCCACAACCATATTGGAATAGTTTTTTTATTAAAGTACCCATTTACCAAAAACTAATTCAATATCTTGCCTTCTCATCATGCAACCGCCAACAAATTAACATCGTGCCACATTTTGCTAACATAATAAACGCGATATCTCCTTAAGAATAAGAAAACGAAAGAATGAGTGTTAGAGCTGATTGAATGGAGAAGTTATCGAGAATTTCGATCTCTTTCAGAGAAAATTTGAAAATGAAAGCCGAAATTGAAATATTTCCTAATTCTAATTTTTATTAGAGTTATTTGTTGTTAAGTGTTTTGAACTTTCTGAGCTTGACGAGCCAATGTACTGCATTGTGGCTTTCTGTTCAGCGAGTGGTCTGTTGTGTCCATTCGCCGGGGCTGGACACCAGACAGAGTTTTGGAAGTTATAGTTATACCATTTCTGTCTGGGCTAAAGGGAGAATAACACTTGTAGAAGGGGATGGGGCACCCAACCTCTCTTTTCAGAGCGAGGGCGTAAGCTTCGGCTTGAGCCCGCTGTATATATTGTATATAGTTAGTATTAGTGTTTTTATTGTATATAGTAGATTTAGTGTAGCTATAAGAAATGAAGAGCACACCGAAGAACGCTAGGCCGTCTAGGCCGTTCTCGGATATCGAAGTAACTCCACCTAGTCTCAAAATAATGGTAGGTGGTTTGAGAAAAAAGATATTCATAGACGAGCAACCACAAGTTGCAATAAGTTCGACAATGGTCAAAGAGACCATAATTGACAAGGTAGTTGATACTGCCGAGTCCAAAAATAAACCCGAGAACATAAACGAAAATAACCGCAAGGAGGATGGTATCACATCAGGGTATGTGACCGGTGATTCTGCTCAGAGCAGGCGAAATAGAGGTAGAGTTGATGGAGTATTGCCACGACCCTAGCATTAAGATCAGCAAAAGCAACATCTTGTTCATTACGAAAAAGGTAAAAGAGGTGACGGCCCTCGTTAATGAGATGGCCGCTCGCGTTGCTTAGCTTGAGGGCAAACTCGCTGCAGCTGACACACGACAGCAAAAAAGCAGCAGGCCTTAGAGATGGCTGTTCTCTGTATTCTAGAGAACACTGACCAGATTAAGGCCGACACCACGAAGCTGTCCATGTCCTCGAATGAGGTAGCCCGTAAGCCAGTAAAGGTCAGCAGTGGCACGGTCGGAACAAAGGCAAAGGACACCGCAAGAACATCCGCACCTATTATATCTTGTGCGGAAGCGGTGTTCAAAGGAAGCCGGTGTTCAAAAGGAAAGCAGGCTAAGATAAAGAAAAACAAAAAGAAAACCAAAGATACAACAGCCTGAAAAGAAGGCAGTGAAAAAGCCGCTGCCTAAGAAAAAGCATGTGGTCATGATAAAACCACAAGTTGACAAGGCATTGGAGACCAGCGACCAGATCAAGGGCAGTCTTAATCATTCTGAGGAAGGTTGGCAAGTCGTGTCCCTCCGACGAGCCAGATACAAGACTCTCCTTGTTGAGACAGGAGGCCCCGAGCAGGCGCAAGCCTTACTAAACAATGAAAAGTTGAGGTGTGCTGATCTCCAGGCTGAGCTGCCGAAGAAAGGCTTCCCAAGATGAAAAGCTTCCCACATTTCGATGTGCCGATCGACCTTAATGAAGTGAGAATAATGAAAGCCTTATACGATCAAAACCTTGGATCGGTATTGGCGAAACCTGAATTCCAGGATTCCTTTAGAATGCTAAAGTCAGGTAATAGCAAAAACGGGTCACAAAACTGGGTAGTAGAAGTCACGCTAAAGATGCGTGAACTTCTACAGAAGGGAACCTGAGTACTGGCACGGTGTATACAGGGTGACCAGAGTTATATGCTCCACCCACTTTTTTTTTAAACGGCGGGAAATTTCGAAAAAATAGAAAACACGTATTTAATCATTTTTAGTCTAGTTTATTTTCAGTGATTGATCCATTTTTTTAAACCCCAATATCCCGAGATACTGCATCCAACTTTTTTTTTTCAAATGGAACATTATATTTTTTTGTTTGCATATTTTTATGGTACTTGAGCTTCTAAAAAAAAAAAAAATCGGTTAGGTTTTTCAAAAGTTATGATAATTTAAAATATGAAAAACAAATTTCAGTTTAATGTCAAAATTACCTTATTTTTTTTTTAAAGAAGCTGTTCAAACTGGGCACCATCAACGGATAGGCAAGCCAAAGCTCTGGACTCCCACGCTCTGTTTGCAGCAGCACTTAGGTGGCAAAGTCAACATCTAAGCAGGCTAGAGTTATTCGACGTTCCAGATCTTCGACTGAAGCCACGGGATTAAGGTTACTGTACACTTCATTTTGTAGATATCCCCACAAAAAATGGACAAAAAATGCACAATTTTATGGACTGATGAATCAAAGTTTACCAACAATGGCCTTCTTAATCGTTGGAACTTTAGAATATGGGCAGAAGAAAATCCACAAGTTACCTTCGCCACACGCCATCAGGTTGTTTTTTCTACAAACGTTTGGTGTGGAGTTTTAGGAAACCAACTAATAGGCCCAAACTTCTACAGAGAGAACTTAACTGGTGAAAGGTATCTAATTTTTTTAAGAGACATTTTGCCAGTTCTGCTTGAAGATGTTCCTCTAAAACGTCGGCTAGATATGTATTTTCAACAAGATGATTGCCCGGCACATAATGCGAGAGTTGTACGACGTTACCTGGACAGAAATTTCCATGAAAAGTGGTTAGGAACTCATGGTCCGATCCAATGGCCACCTCGATCTCCGGACTTAACCCCAATGGACTATTTTTTGTGGGGATATCTAAAAAATAAAGTGTACAGTAACCTTAATCCCGTGGCTTCAGTCGAAGATCTGGAACGTCGAATAACTCTAGCCTGCCTAGATCTTGACTTTGCCACAAGTGCTGCTACAAACAGAGCGTAGGAGTCCAGAGCTTTGGCTTGCCTATCCGTTGATGGTGCCCAGTTTTAACAGCTTCTTTAAAAAAAAAATAAGGTAATTTTGACATTAAACTGAAATTTGTTTTTCATGTTTTAAATTACCATAACTTTTCAAAAACCTAACCGATTAAATTTTTTTTTAATTTTTTTTTTAGGAGCTCAAGTACTATAAAAATATGCAAAAAAAAATATAATGTTCCATTTAAAAAAAAAAAGTTGGATGCTGTATCTCGGGATATTGGGGTTTAAAAAAACGGATCAATCACTGAAAATAAACTAGACTAAAAATGATTAAATACGTGTTTTCTATTTTTTCGAAATTTCCCGCCGTTTAAAAAAAAAGTGGGTGGAGCATATAACTCTGGTCACCCTATATGAGTGGAATCGCTGTAAGGTGATGGACCACAAACAGGCGTTACGCTGCTACAAATGTCAAGTATATGGGCACGCGGTGAAATGCTGCAAGGAGAAGGAAACGACAAAGCGGACACTGCGCCACTAAGGGACATGTTTATGATAAGTGCCCAAATAAAGCCGAAGCCCCGGCATGTGCCGCCTGCAAAGTGTTCCGAAAGCCACACAGCCACTTTGTCGAGTTTGAAATGCCCAGCGTATCTGAATGCTTTAGACCGACAAATGGCTAGCATCGATTATGGAAGAAGCCCGTAATACTACGGACAGTGTCCTGAGAGTGTTGCAGCTAAATGCGCAACGCTCAAAAACAGTAATGGCCGAGGCACGCTATGTTATGTATTCAAAAGGAATTGATGTTGCATTAATCCAGAAGCCCTATAGGTTCAAAGCGAGCGTTAAGGGTCTGGGCTTGCAGCATCGTATCGCTCATGCTTCCTGCGATGGATGGATATGGGCTGCTGTCGCAGTGTGCAATCCGGACATCATTCTATTGCGACTTCCTCAGTAAAGCACCAGTCATTGTACTTGTGTGCTGTTAACTGCGGCAAATGGCGTTGAGTTGATGCTGGTGAGCTTTTACTTCCGGCCGTTGGGCGACATAACGTCGTCTACAGCCCATCTAAGCCAGCTATTACAAGAAAATAGAGGGAAAAAGATAATAGTAGCCGCGGACATAAATGCTTGGTCACCCATGTGTCACGATGACACGTTGGATTATAGAGGCAGGCACTTTGTGGAGTGTATTGTCTCGAATGATCTATGTGTCGTGAATGTGCCCGGACATTTAAAGACGTTTGCAGGAAATACTAACTGCGCTGAGCACAACCTGGATGTAACCTTGTGTACAGCTTCTGCTGTTGACGGGGTGCATGGTTGGAAGGTAGTAGACTGGGTACTAGTGATCACAGAGCGATACTTTTCGAAGTTACCTGGGACACAAGCCAGCTCCCACCTACGAGGGTCTAGAAAGATTCTCAATCTAAAGTGCTGATTGGGAAAGATACAAGACCCTTCTCCAGCGCATTATTGACACCATACATGTTCAAAGGGATACCATTTGCTGGTGTCGATACGGCGGTTACCGAGCAGACTGAGGCAATAGCGGGCGTGAGTGGGGAGGTGCTAAAGAAAATACCCACTAGTCGCACGCGCCGTGTTCCTTGAGCTCGGGTGGACACGGGAGCTAACAGCGAAGAAGATACCAACGGGAACAAAATGATGAATCCCGTCAGAGATATGTAGATGAGTATCGGTGTGCCAGAAGGCGATACAAAAAGATGGTGTTCCAGGCCAAGGCCTCAAGTTAGCGGGAGTTTGTGGAAATGGAAGACAATAGAGATCCTTGGGGAATTTTTACAAGGTGCAAGCTAATAAGATAAGAACTGACCTGATACCAGTTAGTTTAAATACAGACGTGGTTGCGGGTGCTGGGTCCTGGCGGGAATCAATTGAGCACTTATTGAAAGTACTCTTACCCGAGGATGACCCTCTGAATGACACTTTGTTGCAAGAAAGTTGTCGCGAAGCAGTCTATGAGTTACCCTCTCTGGCTGAATCCGTAACTGAATTTGATATATGATGTGAAGTTTATTATTGGCGAAACCAAGAATAAAAAAGCTCCAGGAATGGATATGATAAATGGAGAAATTGTGCAGAAAAATGACGTTCTAAGCCAGCATCTGCTTGACCTTTTCAATGGATGCCTGAGCCAGGGATACTTTCCCAGTCAATGGAAAACAGGGCTTGTAAAATTATTATATAAAGGTGGGACAAGCCCATAGATAACGCAAAGTCACCCGTTTTTGGGATAATGCTGGAGAAACTGATCATAATGAGATTAAAAAGAGTTTCAGTCCCAGCCAGTATGGTTCTGTATCGGGAAGACAAATACGTACTCACAGTATTCCTGGACATTGCTGGGGCCTTTGATAATGTCTGGTGGCCGACTGTTTTGGAGTCACTCAGAAGAAGAGATTATCCACCGAATCTTCTGAAATTGATTCTATCGCACCCAAAGGATGGCGGTGCTAGTGACTCAAGCCGGCGAGATTTCAAGGCCAATAACCACAGGTTGTCCGCAGGGCTCGGTTGTGGGCCCGTTCCTGTGGATGAATTGCTAGAGCATATTGAGAATATTGATTATTGTGATTCGGTTGCATACGCTGTCGACCTTGCAATAGTTGTCCATGGTGATTCTCGTCGGGAGTTGGAAGAGCGTGCTAGCGCTGTAGTGACCCGAATAAAGAATTGGTGTCAAGGGGAGAAGCTGCAGATTTCGTGCGAGAAGTCTAAAGTAATGCTAATGAAAGGCAAACTTCATCCCAGTCGTCCTCCCTGGATTAGGGTAGACGATCATAAAATATCCATGTGACCCAGTTTGAGTACCTGGGCGTGCTGCTGGATTGGAAGCTTTCTTTTAAGCCCTATATTCAGTGAGTTGCCTCCAGATGTCTCAACTTGTACCAGGGAATAAAAAGAATAGCCGTGGTGAGTGGGGGGCTGAAAGAAAAATATATATATATATATATATTGTGTGAGTGTGTGTGTGTGTGTGTGTGTGTGTGTGTGTGTGAAGCAGGACCGTGTTCAAGTTCTATCATGATATTTTGACTAGATTCAACGATACTGATTTACTGACGGACTGAGTGAGAGAGAAATTACATTTCATTTGAGATATCCTTCTTCATTTATATTATCTCATTACTTAGTATTTAGAATTGGTAATGCAGTAAGTAATAGAATTGTCATGGCTTGTCGGGAGACTTGAATAGCGTGATTCTGTAGTAGATAGATATTGAAATATAAAGATTTTGAAGGATTTTATTTCTATAAAGGAAACTGTTGAAGATGGGAAAGAAAATAGGAAAATAAATGTAGAGATATGGAGTGGTGAAGTTAAGAAGATTTACCTGTTGACCGAGTTTTTAAATTGTAGAAATTAGTAACAGTACGACAGTGCAGACAGCGAAGAACAACTGCTATGGATGCAGGAATTTGCAAATTGTTAGCACAATTTGCTAACAATTCAGTGGATCTTAAACATGTATTTCCGATCCAAATCGGATTTGAAAAGTTTGATAAGATCGCAAAACTCCACTTACACAGCACTGCACCACTCAACTCTACACTTGTAAGAAAAACTAATAATTGCACATAGGTTGAAATATTCCTACTTAATTGGCTGTCATAAGTTACGGCTTCTTTTGCAACACAATTACCAGCCGGCAGACAGTTAAAGAAATTTTGATTTCCTATATAATTTTGAAAACAAAGTTTGGTGAAGTTTATTAAAGAATTTGAGTTTATTTGAGAATTTGAAAGTTTTCAAGAAGAAATAGCTCAAAGCAAGACAAAAGAGTGATAATTCTATGACAAAAGAGGCACTACAATCGTATTACTATATACTACAGACGTTGACACTATATTCTAAAATAGTACTTAGTTATTTATTCAAAATGTAAAACTTATTTAACATCTTGTTTTATAAGTAATAGTTACTTATCAAACAGTGAGTAGTTTATTCAAACTCGATTTCAGGTATTGACCATACGAGCACAGCGAGTGTGGCACCTGAACGGGAGTGTAAAGGAATTTTATCTTTGTAAGGATTTTTCACAAGAATAGCTCCAATAATGAACTGCGAACGGCTAATATCAAGCTGTCCCTTTTATTTAAAACATTTTTTTCTGGGACAATTGATTTTGGAGCTTCTGGGCCAGCTGAGGCGTTTGGCTTTTCTTTATAATAACTCGTCAGTACAAGGGCACTATCTGGTGTGAATTATGGGAACCAAACATTAATTTAGTAAAAATTCCAAGTTTTCTAGGCAATTTATCAGTTACAGTTGTAATGCGGAGTGTTTGTCACCTGAATGTTTTGCCATAGCCTCAATTGTTCAAAATTGGCAATCTAGTTAATGCAGTTGATGTATCTTATTAGCTGTATACACATTATCACCCTGATATGACACTTTACAGGAACACTCAACCTTGCAGCCCACAATTTTCCTGAACCAAATGGTTCAATTAAAAGTGATAGACTTAATGTATATGTTTATTATTATAAGAACATTACAGACATTTTTTGAATCCATTCTAGAGAAAATCGAAAAAAAAAAATTTCGAAAACAGATTTTGACGGAAACCTTGATGTCGGAAACGACGTGGGGGGACCTTATATGGAACATCAAGTTTGGGTTTCACGTAATTTTTTGTTTTGGAGATATTTTTTTCAAACAAACACACACAAACTTATGTATAGATGCTCTGCTAAAAACACCGTCGGTTTCTGACCTAATTGAAGTTTGAACATAAAGAAATCGGCCGATTATGTTTGTCATCCAATTAGTGATTAATCCAAGTTAAATAAAGTGCATATTGGCAACACTGAGCAGAGAGAGAAGGAAAGTCCGCCATTATTAATACATATGAAATAATCTTTTATAAAGATTTTTAGGGGAGCAATGATTTTTAGTGGAACGAATTTATATAAAATTAATTAGTCAGCCGATTTAAATATATATATTATTAGGAAGTTTAAGCAAAATCTGGGCATTTTGGCGTATAAACGTCAATAAAAACTATGTTGCATAGTTTGACTATAGTGTTGGTATTGTATACAACTAGACAAACCTGACATGTATCAATTTCATTAAAAGTATTCTGTCGAGACAAAAAGTGATTTTATGATTGTGGAGAGGGAGGGCGTTCAAGGGAAGGAGCAATAGGCTGACCTCGGTACTATATTTACCATAACCTGTACAATTTTCGGGAAAATTAATTGCAACTTTGCAGATTTATGAGTTATATAGGACTTTTTCTAAAGAAACCGGTTCCAAAGGTTTTTTTTGCTACATATTTTAAAGTAAATTCGCACTTGCGGGTTGACCGAGTTTGTCGGAAACCTTCGTATCTGATGCGATGATAATGCCTAACTGAATACTGTGGAAATGTATGCGTATGTATGTGTTTACTGTTAAGCATTAATATTTGAATGTGCAGTTGTTAAAACTGCTTATCTGTCCAATTTGGTGCTTTAATTTCGTCAGATGTTGATTTTCCTTGCATCTTGGCCCGAACAAATAAAGTACCAAGTAGCAGTTCTACCAACCGCACTCTCAAACTCAAAATCTTAATAAACATCCACCTCCTATATTCCTACATTATACAATCTCCCCTATACAATCAGGTAGTGTTTTCTGAGATGTAAAACTTGAACAGCCATAGTGAACCAGTCGGGCAGGCTGTGGACAAATAATTTTTGAATGTGGACGGACATCCAAAAGTAGGCAGCAACATGACAAAGAAGTATACAATGAACGACTTTGTATAGCCAGCTTTTCTGATACATAATATTAGAAGTTGAAGATGTAGGATGGGAAATATGGAAGAGAATGTGAACGAATTCCATCATTAGGGAGTAATTCTACTTCATCACTTAGTAGATGGTAGGTCAAGATGGTGGTCAGTACCTTACAAATGAAATATATGGAGTCCTAATTTGGATTTAAAAAAGGAATAAGAAGGAAGTGACAAGCCCAGGGTAAGGAGTATTGAGAATATCTATTTAGTAGTTAATCCAACACTAGGACGGGCTCAATTTGAGAAAATTACATGTTATTGTAAGGGAATATGAGGAACTGGGACGCGACCACCACAGAGGAAAGATTTTTCCCAGCATCTAGAGAAGAGTGTAGCCTTTTCACACAATCCGTGTCGTCATTGCGCTAACATGGAAGAAGGCTTAACGTAAAGCCGTCCTTGCTGGAGGTGGTCCGCAAACTCACCACCACCCCTCTCCTTTGGCGTTGCCTTGTCGCCATTACTGCCGCCCCACACTGCCTCCACGCTGTCTCCACTGCTACTTATATCACACAAATCTTTTACATTTACTCATTCTCTATCTATTTATCTGAAAGAAACGGTTTCAATAACTTTTTCAACGTTCACTTTTAATGCATAAGTTTATGTAATTCCTTCACTTATTTTTTTTTGGCGCATCGGCAGCTTTGGTCATTAGCGCCCGGCTTGACTGATTATAAAATTTTCCTAAAAGATAGAATTCCTATTAAATATTCTTCTAACTACCAGCAGGAATTGGGACTGATTGGCACTAGAGAAGGAAGCCATCTCAGTTCCCGAGAATCTCCAGAAAATCACTATTTCCGGATAAATGTTTCAGTTTTGTATATTCCTATAGAAATTCTTTGGAGCCATTTTCGAAAAAAAAACAACTAAAAACTGAAAAAATAAACTAATTCGCCAAAATTGCAGTATCAGTTGTTGGATATTGAAGAATCTCATTTTGGGATCTAAACAAAATATCGAGTTTGAAGTGTCTGCAAATTTGAATTTTGAGATATTTTGTTCAAACATATGAACACAGATCCAAACAAATACAATCACAAAACATTTCAAAAACTTATTGGCGACGCCCCCTCCAATACTTTGCTCTGAAAGGAACATATTTTCGAGCCGTCGTAATGCGCTAAAGTTCAGCAAATTACTCCAGAATAGCCTTGTAATATTTCAGTTTATTTACACCAGCAGCAGTAATGGTCCTAGCTTGCAGCATTCAATGTGGCAAGTGATTCACATAATTGACTCATTCAACCAGGAATCAAGAATGTTTTGAGGAAGCCCACACTATCCACAGATATACAGCTTTAACAACTGCACACTGTTAACACACTATTATCAACTGCACACTATTAACACACTTTTATCAACTGCACGCTGTTAACACACTTCTATCAATTGCACACGGAATAATAAACTCCAGCGGAAATTGAGATCCGCCTTTTTCCACTCTTAGCAAGTTTGAGGCGGATTCTAAGGGGTAAATGTAGACGAAATAAAAGGGAAGACTCTCAATAGTTGAAGTCAAAACACAGCTTTTCAAAAGTCAAATTCAACTCTTAAACTAGTTCTCGAAGAATCCTAACGAGATCAAAAATTGTAGTATTCAATAATGTTCACCAGCCAGTCTGTTTCAGTAGATAACTCTAATACTTACGCCTTATCACTTTTTATGGGCTGCAAGGTCCTTGCAGTAATTTTTTTATCAGTTACAATTAAATTAATAATTCCTGAGTCTAATCGTTTCTGGCTTTTCTAAATAATGGCACTTTAGCGATAATCATATCGATCATAATTAATTCGTAGAAGTGATTGAACGTGTGGGTTGTAAGAACCATTATAAGGACGGTATCGACATCCTGTTTTAAATGGTAAGCTACAGAGAAAGCGATGCTCCCTATATACTTTTCTATTTGGTAACACCATAAAAAGACGAACAGACAAAGTGGACAAAAAAATACCTCTTTGGACAAATTATTTAGAGCCCAACAAAAAAAAAGGGGATGAAAGGCAGCCGGCTGTCTATTTTACAAAAGTTAACAACATAAAAGTAGCAAACAACTCCATTTCTATAGAGCATACCAACAAGGAAAAAAGAGGAAAATATTAGCTGTAGCGGGGGAGTTGGCAGCGGTAGAGAGAGAATTGTGGAAAGGAGATATTATGAAAGGGAAATATATCTGCATTGGATATGGCCGGACAAAAGGTGGCAGAAGAAAAGCCGTACTAGAAACTGGTAGAAAGGAAAACATCGTATTGTGGACAATAAGATGGTTGTGGTGGCAACACTGTCGCTGGCTCCACTTTATTATACACTCACCAGGGGCGCTGTAACCAGCACACTCCGCTACAACCCCAAACCACCATCTCTGATCATCATAACACCTCTGAGTTCTTCAGCTCCAATTTCTTTCTTGCTTTGCCTTATTTTTCCAGTTGCTGTGTGAGCCTCATTCAATTTCAAAACATATAAATCTAATGAGAAATCACAAGAATTTTCTCTTATTATTATAATAATATTTGTCTTATTATTAGAATATTTGACATCATTTCATCAGAGTTGGTATTGAAAAAATATTTTAGTTTCCGGGTGGAGACCGCGTCAGTGGTTTGCTAGAAACCGATGTTTCGCCTCTATTGCAATAAGCTTCTCCAGGGTTGTTTCACCTTGAAAGCTAATGGAGCAATCAGTTTACAGTTGCGCCTATTTGCTCCGTTAGATTTCAAGGCGAAACGACCCTCAAAAAGTTCTATGCAATATGGGCAAAACGTCAGTTTCCAGCAAACCACTAATGTCTGTAGCAAACCACTAAGAGGTTTTCATGAAAATGACCGCGGAAATCTGTAAGATCAGAATTACTGTATACTAATTGAACAGCTTCTGACGGAATGTTTCGTGTTTGGATGATAGTACCTAAACGGAAATAAAATTTGATCTCAGTTGAGTTTTTCTTTGTATTTAGGGAATCTCAATTTTTATATTTCCGGTGTAAACTCAATTTCGAAAAATTGATACGTGATTTTTGAATTACTATAATCCTGAGATAGAATGGATAAAGTTGGTTCAGACTTGGAATTTTTAACAAACATTTAGTTACCGTTAAAATTATATATTATGCGCTGTAGTGCTGAACATCACCTCTCAAAATCAATTTCCGGGAAAAATAACAGTTTAACAGGATCTAGCATAGTGGTACAGGATTAAGGGAATTGCTGGACTCTTTTTCAAGAAAATCGCAAAGAACTATACGCTTAAAATTTTCACAATTCAGAAAGAAAATTTTCTTAGAAGTCATTATTTTCATTGTGGTTTAGTTCCCTTAACTTGGCGGTAGAGCCGACCAGCAGAGGGCCGTTATACCGTACTTCTCAGCTCCTACACAGCCCCTCTAAAATAAACTTTTCCAGATACATTTTTTGAAGTAATAATGATAGGATCCCTAAGTCTAGTATGTATAATATAGTAAACTTTAAGGAAAATCTTTGGAGCCTTCAAGAAAATCTCAAAAAACTGAAATACTTATTTTCTGAACGGCCTCACTTCTGGTTAACGGATTTTCTTCAAACTCTTAAAACAAAACATATATGTATATATATTTAATTGGCTTCTACCTAATAGAGTAAACTGAAAATCAGTTTAGTTTCTGTTTCTGTATAATAGTGTACTGGAACAAGAGTTTAGGGACTAGATTGAGGTCACCGCTGTCCCAGAAGAATGTCAGTGACAGACCGAGTACGTGAGTGTGTGGATAGAATGTGGTGTTTGAAGAAAATCATTGGAGGCTATTTCGGGGAATGCGCGAAAAGCTGAAAGAGAAAAAACAATTTTTAGGTAAAATAGCACTTCCGGGTAACGTGGGACGTGGACTTGAATCCGATCTAAGTTCCTCAAACCGTAATATATATATAGCTCCATATTAGGTATTTCGTTGTTTAAATTATACTGCTCACACTAGAACACTAATATTTATATTTAGAGATAGAACCTGTTGCTATAAAACATTGTTGCTATTTTGGGAACTCCAAGTGTGTATTTCCTGGGAATATTCTATTTCATGTTCACCCTGATCGCAATACTGCTTCTTAACTGAAGGTGAAAAACGTTTTAACGAGCTTACTCCACACCAAGAATAAAACAATATTCTGGTGGATGTTGTATTTTTAAATGTCAGAGGGCGGCCTTCTTACTCCATATCAATTAGTGACTAGAATTATCTATGAAGATAACACTTTTTTTCTAGAGGGGCTACTGATTTCCACAAATATACTAAAGGCTTTATTTATTTACTGTTTTTTTCTAGATTTTTCTTTTATGGAGTAGAACGTTAGCCTTAATTCGGGAATTAACTTGCCTACTTAAATATCATTTCTGAAACTAGGTTTAGAGCTAATTACAGAAGCGCCTCCAACATACCGTTTAAGGTAGACAAACTGTTAGGTAATACTGCGGGGGTGGAGGGGGATGCGTGGCACAGTACTGATATCAGTAAAAAGAAAAGAGTGAGATAATGATGTATGCGGGGTGGGGCAGGAAGGCTGCGCGGCTCCATGATCACCGTGCATTACGATATTGTCCTTGATAACGGAGACTTGAAAATCTCCCAACTTGGTTAGAACCCTCGCCTGCCAAGTGCCGCTGCCTTATATATATAATACCAATAACAAATAACAAGAAAATTCACACGACTTTTTCTTACGCCAATTCCAATTGACAAACTTGGAAACTTTGATAAAAGATTTGTTGGCCTTGACATTAATTATCATTGTTGGTTTTGTAGGGAAACAGGATTATCTGAAAGTGATTATATTGTAATACAGCGCCCTCTACAGCCATCAGCAAAACTTATAAAGACATTTTAAACTTGTAAGCTTAAAAAACTTATTTATCTGGAAAATGGTTCTAATAAAATCAAAGGTGTTAGCATCCCAGGAACAGAAATGCTCCATATATAGGTTAGTGGGGCAGAAATACAACAGGATATAGTTAATTATATACTTTAAGTCTAGCAGCTCATCTACCCCAAAAAGGTACTATGGATGAAGAGATAAAAGAAAGGGTGGCAACTGCGGGAAAAGTCTTTTACGCTCAGAGACAAACTTTCTTAGTAAACTGAGATGTCTCTGAAGCGGCAAAAATAGCTGTATATGAAGCTGTATTCTTGTCGATTTTTACATATTCTAGTGAGTATAAAAAGACATAAAGCGCGATCCAAGTAATAGAGATGCGATACTTCAGGAAAATAGAGTGGAAAACAAGAAAGCACAAAGTCAGGAATGTGTATATCTCAAGGAACTTGCAAGCCCACAGCGAAGATTATACCAACCAACAGTTACATTGCTTTGGCCATCTTTTAAGAAAGAAGGAGGGAAAATTAGCGAGAAAGACATATAAGATTAGGGTAATGGGTACTAGGAAAAGGGGAAGGCCTAGGAGCACTTGGGAATACGATGTTCAGCAGAATTTCCAAGAGAGAGGATGGAACTTGAGATGAAGGAGAGAGAAGGTTCAGAATAGGGATAGTTGGAAAAGGCTCTGCAAGACTCTGACACCGTTACAGCGGTATAAGAGGTAAGATTAAGAAGAAGAAGATGAAGGTGTTAGTATTCCAAGTTTAAAGAAAACCGTTGTGGCCATTTTCATGAAAATCCAAAACAGAATCAGAAAGCCATTTGACTGGAATTCTTCCAACGCATTTGTTGGCAATTAATCATACTGACCATACAATCATACATTGTATTGAAATGTAACATATCAGTGAAAAGCCTCTTAAATATTGTAGCTCTCCAGAGATCCAAAATTCATATTCCTAATAAAATTTTGCAAATAAAAATGATAGCTCTACAAGAGTGCACTTTAAAGAAAATACAAGCCTTTAGGAAATCGCTGATCCCTTTGAATTCAAACTGAATATCAGTTCTGTACAGCTTTTCTTTCAGTTACTGAACACCAGTGTGAAATTTCTGTAAACAATTTCTTTGATGACTTTTTAAAAACATCATGGACTCCACGGACTTTAAAAAAAATCTACTGTGAAACACTCACATGACTTTCTCCTGCACCAATGTACATGGTCACCCAGTCTGCCGTTTATCGAACTTCACTATGTAACGCTTCTTCTTATTATCACTTATTTGTTTCATTGCAATAGTAATTAGTTCGATTCTTTATTTTTTATGTTGTTGTGAGAGAAAATAGATTTTGATTACATTAGCTCATGTGCGTATATTTCCATCTTTACAGTATATACTCTTTCAATATTTGTGGACTGCGCCACATACATAAAATTAAGGACAATACAATGAATAGCTACCAACTGCAGGTCAAAGAAAAGTTTTTTAATCGGAAATTGTGAATTCCATTGAGAAATTATTATGGATGTTTAACATCAATTTTATTTTGTCCGACTAGAATAAAAAGCCAAATACAAAATGGAGGACTTACGTTGGATCTTGCCTAATTCTCGTTTGCCTTCCTTTTCAATAATAGAATGAAAAGTCTGAGTGTTTTCTTTACATTTCACATTAATTATATAAAACAGTAAATATTATCTGTGAAATAACTTGATTTTGTGGATTTTTTCCTAAAAGATTTTTATTGCACAAGTTGATAATATATAAAATATCTACGTAGGGAAAATTAGTAAAAATATTCTGAACTTGATTTTTTCATAGAAATAAGTAGATATAAATGATTAGCCAAACACAGTGTAGAAGAGAAGGTGTGAAATGTGGGTGTTTGTTAGGCCAATCAGCACTAGAATTATCATGTTGAGCACTCCCACTTTTGGCAGCTTCATTCCTACGTTGTGATTGGCTAATTATATTATAACTAATTATTTCTATGAAAAATCTAGTTTAGAATTTTTTCACTAATTTTCCCTTTTCACTAATTTTATAAATTATCATTGTGCGATAAATTTTTTATATGAAAAAATGAAAAAACTCAAGTTCCTCAAGTTATTTTTAACATAATATTTACTGTTTTATATAATTAATGTGAGCTATAAAGAAAAACTCAGACTTTTCAGTCCATTGTTGACAAAGTAGGTAAAAGCGAATTAGGCAAGTTCCATTGTAAGTCCGCCATTTTGTATTTTGCCAACTATTCATACTAGTAGACAAAATAAAATTGATCATGAATAAATGAAGCTGTTTTCGGAAAAAAAAATTCAATAAAGTGGCACTTCCGGTTGAACGTTTTTGCGAAAAGCTTATCAGGTCTTCTGGTAGCCATTAACGAAATGTTTGGTTTGAACATTCTGCGATTTTTCGTTTTTGAGATATGCTGTCACACACTGACACAGACAATTGCTAAAAACAATTTGTTGGACTCAGGGGACATCAAAACGGATATTTCCAGTGAAAACTCGGTATCGAAAATTTGACACGATTACAATACTTCCTCTTAAAGTAAAATAAGTATTTTTTATAAAAATGAAAATAAATTTGTTCTTTGGCGAGGAAGAGCAAGTAAAAATGTAGAGTGTAATTTTCCACTTCTCGCTGAGTAAATATCGCTAGTTCGCAAGCTGGTTAAAATTCTATCAGTTCCTATTGACGTACTCAATTCAAAAGAAAGATAAACGAACGGTTCCAGAAATCGTCATAAAAAAATGTTTTTAATTTTGGGAAAACGTGAAGGAAAAGAGGGGAATATTGTAGTTGGTGTGAGTGTGAGCAAGAGAGAGAGAGAGAGTGAATGAGAGTACACTTTGATGGAAGGGCAACTTTAATCACCGGCCACCAGGCATGGTGCAAAGAAAAGTAAATAAATATATAGAACCATCCAATCAATGTGACCAATCTTACAGAACATAATCTCCCTTGGAAACTGTTCTCGAATAACTGGCAACACAGCTACAAGTTATGGTTCATAGCTATCGCGTCACTTTATTGACGAGCTACATTGCAGAGTTATTTGAACAATGAAACTGCTTTTTCGTCTATTATCATCTCCCCCTCTGCCCGCCATTGTAATTATTGTTGCATGTGGGAAATACATCAACTTCAGGCTGATGATGAAGATCTCCGTTCATTTTGTGGCCGCTAATCAGATTCCTTCAACTTACCTAGAACTTATATAAAATTAACATTGAAGTGTTTATTTTTAATATGGCTAACTATGAAAATTTACCGTTAGGAGGTTAGCAACCAGACATAAAATTATCTACATCAGAATATGAATACTTTTAGTATTTTAAGTAAGCACCCCTGCCATAAGTTTAAAACAGTTGTCTGCCCGCTATTTAAATATATATACTAGTGCAAAACGAGTCCACTATCGGATTTATTGGTTTCTAATTGACTCCAAAATTGGAACCGATTCCAAAAACTCGTTTTACGGCTTCTTCACGAATTTTTCACTTTTGGTGCTAAAATAAACTTTATCTACATTCGTTCAAATGTCGTTTAATTCAATTAATGTTTAAACTCGTAATTAACTAAATTAGTTAGCAATGCTATTTTGTACATAATAAAAACAGTAAACTAATAATTAGCAACAATATATTGTTTGTTTTTAATATTTTATACTCTTAATTGTATGAATAATATTAGGCTATACACCAAATATGGGATATACACATTTCATTAAATTAAACTCTAGAGAAAAAATTGAACAATAAACAAAATGTGGAAAACTATACAAGTAATCAAATATCATTTTTTAAAATAGCATCAAACATAAAATTAAACTTAACTCCCCATAATTATTTCATGTGCGTCAGTCGCACAATCTTTCTTTGAATAAAACTTCATGTTTGCCATTCTTATTATATTACTTTTTAAGACAATTATAATATTTTAATATTATTTTTCTAATTAATTTTTTAAATCAAGCTTGTACAACATTAAAAAAGTAAAATATTTGTAGAGAACGCTCTGGTGTTAGAAACATAAAGATGGAATTAGTTACAGCACTGACTTTGGAACGAGTTCGCGGAACCGGTCCACTTCCAAGCGTTTCTACTAGCTAAATGCAGTGACTTGATTTATTCGTTCAATCCGGAACCAATAATCTAAATCAACTCCGATATAAAGTCCAGTCTGTTCCCCGCATTCAGGCAATGAGAGTGCCCAGAAATTCGTTCCAAATTCACCGCTGCCGATATTGAATCAGCTAGTATATAACTAGATGACCTTTATTAAAAAATATTATTCTTCTGAAGATCAATTTTTGTTAAATTATAATAATTTATGCACTTATGCAATAGAAATAAATTGTTGGCAGAATTACTGTAAATCACTTGAGTTTCCGGGTTGAGACGGGTCCGTGGTTTGTTAGAAACCGACGTTTCGCCTATATTGCAATGAGTCTCTTCTGAGTCGTTATACCTGAAAGCTAATGGAGTTAATGGTGCGTGGCTAATGGAAACTCAAGTGTTTTTTATGAAAATCGCCGCGTAAACTAAAAGATCAGTCAGTATTATTATATACTGATTATGCAATTATGGAATTATTGATAGTGTACAAAAAACTCTACTAGGAATTCACTCCCAACTTCCCGCTATCTGTAGTTTAAGTCTACCAGGTGTGTTATTGTTATGGTTTGTAGTTATAAAATATAAAGTTAGAATCCTGCCAATAGATTCTTTCAACATGGCCACACTCAGTTTAGTACTTAATTTTCATGCTATCCCCAAGTAGCTTTTTTTTATATTTAATTTAAGGCGTTTCAACATCTATGGTCATTAGCGCCCGGAGCCTTCTCAGTGCACTGCCGGCGTCCGGACAGTGTCGTCTCGCTACAGACTACACTGTCCATCTCCGAACAGTGAGCTGTAGAGGCTCCTAGGAAGAAAAAATCTAAGGGTAGCACTGGACTCCAACCCGGGACTTCCGCGTGGGAGTCCAACGCGCTAACCACTTAGCTAATCCCTCCTCCACCCAAGTAGCTTCAATTTAATTTTAAATAATACAAATTTTATTTAACTTTGCTGGAACCATTTTATTTAAAAATATTGATTTGAATAAACCCGTTCCACCACTGGATTTGTTCCCATCACTAATATATACATAACTTAATTATTAATTCAACAAAAGCAAGTCCTTTAGAAATCTATACTTTGGGAGAAGTTCAGCGTTAGTAATAAGATTTCTAGTTTTTGAGTGGGGGAACCATTTGAAATTTACTCCCGAGAAATATGGGGTAAGTTGTATGAAGCTAGGCGAATTCCTTTACAAGTGCGTTGCTCAGGTTCAAAAGTGGCCGAACAAGAATCTAATTTGCATTTTGCAACACTATGAATATGTTATTGTTTATGTATTTATTATATAAGGTAGAAATCAGCAGCCGAAGAAATAATCTTCTTCTACTGTAGAAGATAAGAAAATGGAATAACAAAATGTTGTTTCCTTCGAAAGAAACTCCTTTTTTCTTTGTCAAACCAAAACTAACGGTGTAAGAGCAAGTTATTACAATGGTGCCCAGATTTCGAATTTGAGATTTTACCGGCAATGCATATTTTGGGGTCTCCTTATTTCGAAAAATTAGTGCTTTTTCAGATTGGTCTCTCTCTTTCTGTATGTTTTATACATGTGCACAGCATAGTGCAAAACATGTGTACAGCATAGTTCAAAACATGTTTACAGCATAGTTCAAAACAAAAAATCCACAAACTTGATATCCCTTTTGGGACAAAAGAAGTTATCGTTCAAAATTCCTCAACAGAAATTATCCTTTCACTGAATTTTTTGTTCAGTTTCTACAATTTTCTTACAAACGGCATCAAGAATCTGCTTTAAAATTTAAGATACAGATCTACTTCTTCATTTTTATTTGAAACTTATTTCTGGAAAAATTGATTTTACAGAGGTTCCGGAAATAAGGCCAACCTGGCAACTTCCCTTTGAAGTGCAATATCAGTCAATTAACTTTGCAGACGTTATGCCAATATGTTATATACATATAGGAATAATGACTTTTTGTAAGAAACAGTAGCAGCTATATCTTCGAAACCTTTGAAAGGAATGAATTCAACGTAATTTAGTGAGAATTTAGCATAGTTATATGTAGCTGCATTGCTACAATTTATTTTATTTTGAAATAATATAATAAAGTAAAATAAATGAAAATATAAATATGAAGCGGTAGCCAGTTCAGGTACACAGAACAGTATACAGTTATAGAGTGTAATGATGATTGTGTGCAATATAAGCTGCAGTGAGGTGCAACGGCTACACCATTCTATTAGTTAGCTGTACACTGACGGTACAGCCAGTGCAGTTTGCACTGTTATTGCTCAGTGTATATCCCTATAGTAGATACGTGAACCAAATACCATTGCCACACCAGTATAGTCCGATACAAATCCTCTGTTCCATGTCCCAGCTACCGCGGGTTATCTCCTACAACACAGCCTCTCCTGTACCCATACCTCTCTGGATATTTCCAGTTTCCAGCTCTTGTACAAACTAATTGTTCAATATGTAGTTTAATAGGATTTGTGACCAAAAACTGTATATCTGCTATATTCATTTATTGCTTTTTCTTCATAATTAGGGTGAAATATTCGATTGTTGTCTGTCACAATGTGTGTTCGTTTAAGAAACAGCACGCGGCTAAAAGTTTAGTTTTCTTCAGTCTAGAAATGACGTTTATTTAGCCTGCCATTTCTCATTCAAGTATTCCGACCAACTTACTACAAAGTGCGGATTATTTTCAAGCATCATCTCGGCCCAAATTACCATAGGTACTGGTTTTGTGTTCACTACATTTTCCTAAGCAACTTTTGATCTGCAACTTTTACTCATTTGTTCAGCGTCAATCAACACCAGGCAAGCACCTACTCCTCCAGTAAAGCACAGTAGAAGTTTTTGAAAATTTCATGCTTATCTGTCAATATCTTGCTTCAAATCTGTTTGAAATTATTACTCCTATAATGACTTTTTGAGTTTCTATATTCGGATGCTAGAAGGAAATAAAGAACTGCCATCTTTAATCATTGTAAATTATTATTTAAAAGCATACAAAACCCATGGTGAACACTACTCATATCAGCAAATCCAAGGTTAAGCATGGAATCTGAGCAGTAGTAATTAACAAATCCAAAGTAAAGCATAGAATTTCAGCAGTGGTAATTACCAAATCCAAAGTAAAGCGTGGAATGTGAGTAGTAGTAATTACCAAACACCAATGATCTGCCTCGAAGAGGTATTCCTTTTTCAAATCCAAATCTGCTCGGTCTTCCAACATCATAATAGCATCGCCCAAAGCCCGATTTGCTCCTCTGTCTGCAGGGAGGGAATATGATTTGCTCCTCTACTAGCAGGTCTGTGGCAATCTGTAAAGCCTTTGAAAATCAGTTACGAACTATAATGTAATTAATGTGAAGGGTGAAGATAACCTGGCTGTGATGGTCAGCCATTTTTATTTACTTGATGAATTATATTGAGCACTTTGCCGACTATCTCTTCGCACTGATCACCAATGACCTCGCATTGAAAAGAGAAATAGTTGATATAAATATCAACATTATAGATACAACAATTACAAGAGATTATTAAAGTTTCAGATCTCTCACACACTATACTAAAATGGTAAAACTTTCACTCTTAAATATCATGATTTAATTTCCAACTCTATAGTTGAGATAGAAATGTTGCTTTCAGATGTAGGCAAGGCAAAAGTTACAGGCGGCTATGTCTTATCAAACTAAAATAATATAATAACGACTAATATATATATATATATATAACGATTTCTATATTATTGTTGGAATTTGGTCCTAATATATGTATAGCGGTGGATTAACCCTACATTATACTGAAAATGGCCAGTTAAAGGATATTGTCGCAGCTACTGCAGGAACTTTCTATATTCAGTTTTCCCGACAATATATGTTCAATACAAGTTTATTTATTTGTATTTATTTGCCAAGTTAAATCTTCCCGTCTTTTTGGAGAAAACTGAAAAAAAAAAAAATCAATTACACGTATATCGAACAGATCCTTCATATGAGCAGAATATGGAGGTATGAGTTTGTATATACATGGAGAAGTAGTGCAAGTGAGTGTACGAGTGAGTTGAGTGTTGAGTGTTAGCTAAAAACATTTTTCGTCCTCAGGGGACATGAAAATATATATTTCCGGTGAAAACTTATTTTCACAAATCAGAGTGAAGAATTTAGATTCTCGTTTTTTGTTTCGTTTTACAAATCAAATCTACCCTCTCTGATGATAATTCGTTCAATTTCACCAATAAATAAACGCAAACAATAAGCCACTTGTAAGTCAGTAAGTTTGTTCGAAATTAACGATACCATGCTGCCTTAGTATGCCGAAAGTTTGGCAGTAATAATGACAACATTGTTGAATTTCTTTCGCACAACATTGTTGAATACTTGACGCACTAATGCACTGTTTTGCAATATTTTTTTGGTATTATTAGATGGACAGTTTTTGTTCCAATTCTTTAATCATTTCAAAAACATTCATTTGTATTAGGAAATTCATTTAATTAAGTGTCGTTAACGTTTAGTTTTAAAGGTTTTGAAGCATTTAAAACGCTATTTCTCTAAAAAAATTTGGTATGAAACATGGTACAAACTACTCTTTTTAAATCCATTGAACTATACAGTGCACTGGATTTTTAGTTTCAATTCAACAGTATGAACATGGTAGAATTGTAAATAGTAGTGGCTGTTTATTAGTATTCATTGTCAGTAAATTGCCAATACAAACAAAACAAAACAAAACAAAACTTGTCGAGAAACACTCACCAACTTTCCTTCTCTGCGATTTATGTTGTTGTAACGGACAAATTTTCTTCTAACTTATAATTTTTACTATGTGAAGCCGTTGTCTTCAATTTTTATCAATTGCAGAATCCAAACTTAATAAAATGACTTCTTCGAGGAAAGCACAATCTCCCCCACCCTCTTCACCAAAACTTCTTTAAATGAACATTCTCAGTAAAAGATTTCAAACAAAACTGATAGCTCCTTTATAACTATAGTTAGTATAACAAATTGCATAAATCGTCAGTGTTTCTAAGGAGAGAAAATCGGAGAAACTGAAAAAAAAAACTGTCCAGTAAAAATGCACTTCCGGTCAACCGATTTTCTTCAAATTCGAAATTTTGGCAACATATTGATTTCTAATTCATAATTATTTAGATGACAGAAATGTACAATAACCCTTATCACTTAAGAGGTAAACATAACACCCCAAAAATGCCCTTTATGAATTTACCCGAGAATTTACCAAACAAAAGATGTAGCTCTTTATGTAGGTCGTTCATATAATAAATTTGAAGAAAATCGTTGAAGGCGTTTTCGAAAAAATTGCAAAAACCGGAAAAATCCATTCAGCGAAGTGATACTTTCGGTTGAGAAATTTTGACAGATAACTTCCTGTTAGATCGCATGGTGATATTCAAACAAATGTCAAGTTTGAACCCCCCAACGATTTTTGTTTTTGAGCTATGCCGTCCATGCACATACATACATTCATAATGTATACAGGTTTTCATTTTCTGAAAACCACTTTTTTCGGACTCAGAGAACCTCAAAATATGTATTTCCGGAAAACTCGATATTAAAACTTTGACACGCAGTACATCCTCTTACAGCAATAAGTGAAAGTAAACATTGATAAATGTATTTCGATTCCTTCCATTGTAATTTTATTTGCAGCATTAAAAGAAAAAGTTCAATGAAAAGAGATGGGAAGTCTCAGTGGACTGGCGAACAGGTGGAGCAGAGCCGCCTCTTTTAGAACCGAAGTACTGAACAACTACAGCGCGTAGGCCTGTATAATATATAGCAGATTATATATATAATATATTGGAGATTTATAGATAAAGAGGTGCATCTATATGGAACGGAGAATGTTCAGCGAGCAGATCCACCCTCAGGCCCCGTGCACGATTAGCTGCTGAACGATTCTTCTTCGCACCTAGTAATTAGCTAATGTCTACTAGACCAACTGCTCTGTTATATCCAAAGTAATAATAATAATAAAATTGTAATGACAATAATAGTAGTAATTCTTGCCATTATAAGTTCATCAAGGAGCAGTAAAGGTTGCATAAGGGTAAAGGCACATTCTGCAACTATGAATGTGTATTGTGGGTAAATGGCCAAATAGGGTACGCGCCACCTTGTGGTTCCGCTATTCAATGGGCCATTAAGGCGATCTGGTAGTTACGTAATTAGGTTATTATGTCTTTAGTGTAAAACTAGGAACTAAAAACATGGGCACGGAACTTAAACAGTCTTGACTTCTAATTGAACTTGGTCTGTCGAACATGAGCCCTCCAATGAATACGATCTACCGCCAAAGTCATCAAAGAAATCACCAAGGAAAATCAGATCCCTTAGATCCTCCTCAACCAAGAAAGTGCTGAGTGAATCGAAAACTTTGATATCTTTTGTCGGATGACAGAACAACTTGGAATTCATTTTTTTTTGTATGTAATAGCGGATGCCTTGCCCCCCTTACAAGGACTGTTGTACCTTCGAAATCCACTTTAGATGTATCTCAGATGTGAATAGCCAATGGTTATAAAGCCAAACAGTTCGTAAAGCGTAAGTGTAAGGTATATATCTAAGTGTGATGTGTGAGCTACAGTTTGTGGGTAAACAAAACAAATGGTTGCAGCAGGGATATATGATCGACACTCGTGCGGCAATCTGTAAAGCCTTCGAAAAATCAGATCAAACGGTTAATCAGTGTAATCAGTGTCAACGGTGAAGTTAATCTGGCTCTGACGGGCAGCTGTTTTTATTTACTTGGTAAATTATATTGGGCAGCTTGCCGCCTATTTAATGTCCTACGATATACGCATTGATAAGAGAAATATTTAATATAAATACCAACACATTGTAAGAAGCATATTGAGCTTCAGTAAAAAAAAACAACTCTTTTTCCAAATTTTCACCGACGTTTCAACAAATTTATTGCCTTCTATAGGGTTAAAATTTTTCTATTTGAATTCCTTAAACACTATCATTTGTGATATACCATACCAAGTGTTGATATAATATCAACATTAGAGATGCAATAGTTTAGAAGATGTTGTTACAGTTGAATGTTTCAGATTTCTGCCAGCCACTACTATATATAGCTATTAATGTATAAATGTGCAGGGATGTCAGTGTCAGATTGTTGTTCGTGTTGATTGGCTGGGTCCCTGAAGAAGTGGCTGGTCCACTTTCTCCAAGGTGGGAAACAAGTCACTTACTAATGTATTCTTTTGTCACAGATGAACGAAGATAAATAATATCTTGGCGTTAGTACAGAACTTCTACTCATTTCCCGCACAGATCTATATTTCATCACTTTGTCTATTTCTCAATACCAGAACAGTTTCTGAACACCGCGCTTTGTCACAGACGAAGAGCCAGTACTCTCTCGCTTTCTCTCTATCTATCTATCAGTATATATATATGGGGAGAGAGAGAGAGAGAGAGAGATTTGCGCAGATAAGACCAAACTTGACATTCCTTGACAGAGAAGTCCGGACAAGTGATATCCGTCCATCGGGATCTACGAAGGGACCAGGACTCTGCACTTGTCATCATATAGGTCTATTAATTTTATTGGAAATTTTATGAAAGAAAAGATCCTGAGAGATTATTATTATTATTATTATTATTAAGTTGGGATGTGGCTAAGTTGTGCGCACTGATGGCGCACTGTAATATTCAGGCCATCGTCGACACATTTATTGAAAATTTC
The DNA here is from genome assembly GCA_011037195.1 of Triatoma infestans. NCBI lineage: Eukaryota > Metazoa > Arthropoda > Insecta > Hemiptera > Reduviidae > Triatoma > Triatoma infestans. The sequence continues at coordinate 36,450 of JAAEAF010007320.1, forward strand.
AATTTCGAACAAAATTTATCATTTAGAAATGTGAGAACTAAAATAAGAGGAAGTCGTGTGAGTGGTTCTCACTAGATTTCCTTAAAATGATTTGTGAGGGGGGGGGGGAGGCGTATAAAATATAAAAATGTTCTATGTAATATGGAGCGAGATTTAATGTGGAAGTATGAAACACGGAGCAGTGGTCCAGTTGTTAACATTACCATTAGTAGACAATGATGTGTTGTAGAGGGGTGTGTGTGTGTGAGAGCAAGTCAGTCTCACAGCCATGTACGGCCGACCGACTGCTGCTAAAGGGACACTATCTTTGTGACAGGTGTCCGCGTGCTGTTTCCGGCCGCCATACACCGCCACAATAGCGCACTGCTGATAGCGCCCCTCCATCCCCCACTATCGCCAACAAACACCCCCGTCTCCAACAGCATTCAACACTAACCTTACAGGTACACACACTCATTCATTTACTACAATTCATTGGTCCAACTAAACCCCATATAACACTTGTCTGCCGCCCTCTCACTATTCATCGCCACCGCCGCACCACCAACATTTCTCCCAAACTTTAAACAATCATTTTGCCTTCTTAATTTCTCATTTATCATTTAAAAAAAGTAAATCAGTTGGTTTTTTCCATTGAATCCAAAGGAAAAATTTCTTGTGTGAAACGTCACACGACTTTCTCTCACTGCAGTCATGGATAAATTTTCTTCAAACTTGGAATTGTTACTGAACGGTTAGTTCAACAGCATTCCAGCAAATATAACAGGTGGGCATTGTACTGGTTAGATTTTAGGGCTTGAGGACTCATTGCATGGCAATCTCCTCTGTCAGATCTTGTGATATTGTAACGCTAATTTTATAGTTAACTTTAACGCACACATTTCCTCTTTACTCTTGATAAAAATTTTTTTCTGGAAAACTGTTTCCAACAAAAGCGATAGGCCTATATGTTGCGTCAATATGCAAAGTTTAAAGAAAATCATCGAGAAAATTTCTAATAAATTAGAAATCTATTTTGACTCACTTCTGGTTAAATTTTGCAATTCTGTTAAGGTATTTGTAAATTAATATTTTTCGTATGTAGATGATAGAAACCATTCATTGTACTGAAATGGCATTATAGAGAAAAGGTTTCAACTCTCGTAAACCCGCCAAAAATCAAATTTCCTAGAAAAACATTGGTAATATAAAGTGAAATGTCCTTGTATAATTAGAAGCATGTAGTTAGTAAGGGAAATTGAAAGAAAAATGCTGGAACAGTTATAGAGGAAATAGAAAATAAAGGAAAACAGAAATAATAGAATGATTGCGATGGTGGAAACCCACTCAGAATATCTGCGATTTTTCGTTTTTGACATATTTTGTTCACTTTTAATAATACAATTTCTAGAAACTACTATTTTGGATTCAGGAGACCTCAAAACCGCTATTGCAGGAGGAAACTCGGTTTAGAATATTTAACTAAGATATTCTTTTATATTTCTTTAACCATTCTTCTTAGAGCAGTCAGCTGAATGTTTAACTAAAGATTTTTTAAAATTGTTTTTGTTTACACATCGATTTGGCCAATCGAATACGATATGAAATAGGAACTACGCGGGGATAAGTTATGGAAAGTGGGGTAAATATTGAGAAGGTAATTATGACAAAGAAGTATCTGATTAATGGTGAAAAATCGTTAACTAAACTTTAAAATATATGTAATAATAATAAAGTTGGGAACATACATAGATACAGGCTGTCACAAGAATTCAACAGATTATAAAATGTGAAAAAAATGAAATAAAAAGAATCAGTAATATTTGATAAAGGCGACATCTAGCGTGAACGGCGCCAGTTAAATAAATTCAAACATGGTGGAGTTTAGAACTTTGATTAGGTAGTTACATTGACTTTGACCGATGATATCACAAGTTTTATTAAGTTTGATAAAGTATATTGCAGAACGCGCTCTTCTCACCGTAGTGGTGGTGGTAGTGTGGGGGAACTTTGTGTGTGCGTAAATGTTTGTTGAGAAATATAACTGATACAATAACCTAACAGTAACTCACTCTGTTAGCTATTTACTAACTATACTTACATAATTTATTACTTTCACTTACTGCTGTAAGAGAAAGTATTATGGTCGGGTCAATAGAATAGAATAGAATCGGGGGGGGGGGAGCCTCATTCCACTGCGACCTACAAATTGAGGTCTATTGTGGATCCCCTTAAGTTACAGAACAGCCCCCAGCTTTGCCCTCCTAATCAATCCTAGCAAAGCTGAGAGCGGCTCCGTCATGAAGCTTTCAGCTTCGGGATTGCCCGTCCCCAATTGAAGAAACCTAAACCTCGCCAGGCCGGCGCACTCGCAAAGGATGTGCGCCGGGGTCTCCTCCTCTACCTTGCAGAATCGGCATACCGCACTATCCGCAAGTTGTAGGTGGTGCATGTGTCTATTCAGCCTACAATGCCCTGTTAGTAGACCCACAATTAACCTTATATCCCTTCGGGTCTGGCTCAGTAGGTCTTTGGTAAATTTAGGCAAATGTCTTTTAATGAAGAGCTTTGCCTGCCTCTGTCCTGGTGTTCCCTCCCACCAACGCAGACGCTGATCTTCTATCCACCCCCTGATAGAAGTTTGAATGAGGCTCCTGGACAAGCCGCAGAAGGGTTCGGGGCCTATAAAGGTATCCTGCAAGCCCTCCCTCGCTAGGGCATCCGCCCTCTCATTGCCCAGGAACCCCGCATGTCCCGGCACCCAGGCGAGTGTCAGTTTATTCCGAGTACCCACCTCGGTGAGGGCAAGTAGGCAGTCCCACACCAGTCTTGAGACCATTTGGTGTGAGGAAAGTGCCTTCAGGGCTGCCTGACTGTCGGAGTATATGGCCACTCTTCTACCCACTATCCTTTGCCTTATAATCTCCCTAGCGCAGAGTTGTAACGCCACGACTTCAGCCTGAAAGACCGTGGCGTACTTCCCTAGGCTGGCCTTAATTTTAACTTTAGGCCTGCCCCCGTAGACCCCAGCTCCGACCCCAGTCGGAGTTTTGGATCCATCTGTATACCAGATCGAGTTACCGAACAGGGGTGGGTCGCAGCCCCATTCGTCTCTGCTCGGTATGACAATATGGAAGTTCCTTTCGAAGAAATACTTAGGAACCATCCTATCCGTTGGCATCCCCAGAAGATAGTCCGCCTTGATTTCCTCAATCAACCTCTGGTTATTACGATCATGCCTAGAGGTGATGGGAGGCGGCCCCTGCAGGAGCCTATGCATTCCCATTCTGGCTTCGCCTAGAACGAGAATGTGTAATGGTGGCAGATTGAGGAGGACTTCCAACGCCGCAGTCGGGGTGGTTTTCATGGCCCCCGTGGAACCAAGGCATGCTCGCCTTTGGATCCCACCGAGCCTTTCCACTGCCCCCTTCTGCAACGTTTTGGCCCACCAAACTCCCGACCCATACGTAACAATGGGTCTGATGATCCTGGTGTAGATCCATAGTGGCAAACTTGGGCGCAAGCCCTAGTTTCTCCCATAAAGCCGTCTGCATCTATTAAATGACGCATCGGCTCTGTGAGAAATTTTGTCAATGTGTTGATTCCAAGTGAGTCTTCGGTCGAAAGTAACGCCAAGGTACTCCGTCGCAAATGGAATCGGGGTGTGCCCAAGTAATGGAGGCCTAAGGCCTTCCAACTTGTGGCGGCATTAAGATTTCTGAATAAATAAAAATGTTTATACAGAATATTCTCACAAGCTCTGGTTGGGCTAAAAGTAAAAGGAAGATGAATTGTTGCCAACGTTACGATTAGGTTTTTCACACACCTTACACATTCCAAAATACTATTTTGTCTTGAAAAAGATAATAGTTCAACATTGGTAAAAATTCATCTATTTTTTATTACTGACCAAACTTCATAATATTCACTCCACCGGGAACTATTATGGCTTTGTGGGTGTTTATGGACAAGTCCTCCTCCCTACACCAGTTCCTAACCAGGTTTAGAGCTGCTTGAACCCGCTCTGCAATCGTAGTAGGGTATTTGCCTCTTACCACGATCGCCAAATCATCTGCGTAGCCTAGACAGTCAAAGCCATCCGCAGATAGTTGGTGGAGGAGGTCATCAACGACCAAAGTCCACATCAGAGGGGACAAAACCCCTCCCTGTGGACACCCCCTCCCTACTTTTACCCTAAGGGTGGTCTGGCCTATTGTCGAGATGTTAATTCGACTACTTAGGCCAGACTCCATGGTCGGGTCAACTTTCCAAATGTTATTCGACTACTTAGGCCAGACTCCATGGTTCGGTCAAACTTTCCAAATGTTATTCGACTACTTAGCCAGACCTCGATGGTCGGGTCAAACTTTCCAAATGTTATTCGACTACTAAGGCCAGACTCCATGGTCGGGTCAAACTTTCCAAATGTTATTCGACTACTTAGGCCAGACTCCATGGTCGGGTCAAACTTTCCAAATGTTATTCGACTACTTAGGCCAGACTCCATGGTCGGGTCAAACTTTCCAAATGTTATTCGACTTCTTAGGCCAGACTCGATGGTCGGGTCAAACTTTCCAAATGTTATTCGACTTCTTAGGCCAGACTCCATGGTCGGGTCAAACTTTCCAAATGTTATTCGACTTCTTAGGCCAGACTCGATGGTCGGGTCAAACTTTCCAAATGTTATTCGACTACTTAGGCCAGACTCCATGGTCGGGTCAAACTTTCCAAATTGAATTTTCACAGAAAATACATGTTTTTTGGTCCATGAACAGGAAATAGTTTTTAGAAATTCGTCTGTGTGTTTGTGGTGTCCTGTGCCTTTAAAACACCTCAATAACAAAAAACAAAAAATCGCAACAAGACCAAATTTGATATTTCATTCAGTTACTACCGGCATTCCGGTTTGGCGGCATCAAGTTTTTCACTCAAAATATTTTTCACTGAATTTGTTATTCTCGTAAACAGTGCAACGATTTTTTGTAAACTTCACAGAATAATTGCAGCTATGACTGTATCACTTATATTTCAAATAGTTTTCTAGGATAACTGATTTCTGGAGGGTTCTGAGAGGGAGGTGCAAAATTTGAGGCTTTCATCTGAAGTGCCGCTTCAGTGTATACGTGATGGTAATATGCATCGTATCGAGCATTCATAGAGAGAGAGAGAAAGAGAGATGTCTCTACTATTTAGCATTCATGGAGTTTTTGATTTAATAAGAAATATTGATGAAATGGGACCGGAAGAGTGGTGTATTCAGTTAAAAAAATTTACAATTTGATTTTAAATACAGCTGAAATTGTACAAGCCAAGTTGGCTGAAAATAAGTTAGCAAAACATATTCTCAAGTTCTGAAGCACATTGTAGAGACGTGCAAGTCTGGCCAACTATACAGTGGAAGAGGCATACAAAAATAGATAAAAATGCAAAAAGTTAGGTTATGTTGGCACACAAAAGTTTTTCTAATGGAGAGTACTTTGCCTTCAGCAGTAGTGTGATGGGCGATGTGTGCTTGACAGTTGATTGCCTTGTTTGTTACACTATGTTAAGCACCGGGTCGCACTTCTCATCCAGCAAGTTTGATGTCCCGCGCCCTGCTGGCCAAGTTTTTTAAGCAAACTGCCGTGATTACTATTATCTACTTACTCTGTATGCTGTAATTGAAATTGTGTAAAATTTTCGAAAGTGAGTTGTTCAACCGGAACACAGGTTTTAAGATTTCTGAATAAATAAAAATGTTTATACAGAATATTCTCACAAGCTCTGGTTGGGCTAAAAGTAAAAGGAAGATGAATTGTTGCCAACGTTACGATTAGGTTTTTCACACACCTTACACATTCCAAAATACTATTTTGTCTTGAAAAAGATAATAGTTCAACATTGGTAAAAATTCATCTATTTTTTATTACTGACCAAACTTCACAAATTTTCATAATATTCACTCCAACGGTTGCACACAACGACTATACATTTGTACTGAATCTTCTGCATGTGATATGTGAGTATAAATTTAGATGTGGAGGTACGTTGTATGTGAACGAAGTATCTCAAATTTCATATTCCATGCAATTACTTCCTCGCATTCGTCAACCGAAAGTGCAACATTTTGAGTGCTCTCCCTCCCCCAGGATTTCGCATTGTCCACGGTTGTCAATTTCCCTACTAACTAAATAGCAAATCACTTTCACTTGAAACAGTTTCCCGGAAAAATGTATTTTTTGGACTGATGGATTTGATGACTGCAACAAAGTAGTCACACGGCCAGGTAACCAGTTCCTTCTGTCTTAATAACTAACATTTATTAATATGGTCCCCCCCCCCACACCTATCTACATTTATTCTGAAGATTACTTTCAAGACTAAATAACCGTTTATTACATATTTATAATTATAAATAACATGTACAGTTTCAGTTACAAGTCAGAAGTCAAGACGTACAGTTTCAGTTAGAATATTAAAATTTTAGTTAAAGTCCTGTGATTATTTTACACCCAATTTTTTTCACTTTGTTTGTCAATCCAAGTTCTATGTCATCTTATCACCTCCAAAAGGTCGTCTGCCATAATGCTTCCATTCTTCTGGATAAACTCCGCCGTACTTAAATTCTGTCACTGCAAGGGTTTGATCCAGTTATCCAGGAACCAAGTGTGGATTTTTTGAAAACATTAAAACCCATTTCGCTTTTCTAGACTGACTTCCAACACCACCGCCTCAGAACAATAGGGCAAAATGAAATGTAGTGACGTTGAAGCAAATGTAGTTACGCTAAAATACTGTCCTAAAACATGGTGAAGTGTGCATAAAATCAGGTGTGAAACACTAACACAATTTTCCCTTATTATTGCTATTCGAATTGAAGGCTTTTCTTCAAACTTGGAATTTTTATTCAATAACAATTAACAATTACATATAAATACAGGAAGTGGAGATTATAGTTTTTGGGAGCAAAAGCTTGAATGCGACTATGCGAAAATTGTAATGGTAATTTAAATTTGAGCTGAACACATAGATTTCCCCACACACCCCAAAAATAAAATTTTCCAGACTAATGATCCAAATAAAACTGAATGAAAATCGAACGGACCGTTGTCGAGATAATGCGGTAGAACTCGGAAACCAATTTAGTACTAGCACTTCCGGTTAACCGATTTTCTTCAAACTCGGAATTCTTTGCAAGGCATTTAATTATTTCAATATTGCACAGGTGGTAGAACCTCCCAGCCCCCTCCAAAAAGCAATTTTTCTGGAAAAATGTTTCTAGTAACAGCGAACAAGCAGTTAGTATGCAATATTTAAAAAAAAAATTGCGAAAAAAAACATGTTCACAAAAGTCGAACTTCTGGTTGATGGATTTTGATCGAAATGCAGCGTGTCGGGAGTGATGATAGTACTTAAATCGAACAACAAGATAGAGGTTTCTCAGCACACTGGGTTTTTCGATCTCCTTCCATTCACCAAATGTGTATGTGTTACACAAATCTGAGCCTCATAAGAATAATAGACCCCATGCGGGAAGTCTCCATCCTTCACAAATTGGGATACCACAGAGATCACCTGTTTTAATGATCACTTGTAGCTCCAACCAAAGGACTGGCAAGTGTAATACCGGCCACAAAGAGGACCATGTCAAACACTCCTTCTGTGGAGGTCTGTAAGTAGAACAAGTGAACTTCCTGATCATATTAAATGCCCTATTCAATTACATATTGAATTTACATAAATATAGTAAATAAATTGGTTATATTAGATGCAAAAAGATGTGCTTGTATGTGTGTGTGTGTGTGCGCGCGCGCTCGTATGGTTGGTAACAATGTAAGGTTGGTTGGTAACATTGCTATGTACCATGTATACACTCCATTAGTGCGTCTATTCAACTAATTATAACAACGGTAATATGATATAAAACAGAGCACTCCGCCAGAATGCGTACACACTATGTCACCGCCTTCTCCAACCCTTGAGTGCTTGATTGAATTTTCTCTGTTATGGAGACTTTCAATCCCCCACCAAGTATGTGTGTTTGTATGTAAGTGTGATTCACTATAAGTGCACTAACATACAACAGTTAGTGTTTAAAAGCAATATTGAAAATTGCCACAAATTTAATTTTCTAGCTTGGTTGTTTGCTGGCGCTGGTGCGGTCGCTGACAGTATCACCACTTCCAGTCTGCTTGTCGCGCCACCTACGGCTTCCCCCCACACATCCTCCAACTGTATTGTGTTGAGAAGAATAGGAAACTTAAATGGAACAATATTCTCCTTATTTTTTATATTTACTTACTGTTACTGCTGTAAGAGGAAGGATTGCAATCGTGCCAGCTTTGCGAAATAATATTCACAGGAAATTCATATCGAATATTACTTATGTGTACGTGTTAAGTGTGAATATTAAACCTTAAAAAGGTAAAGTCGCAGAAACCTCAGCCTTATTGGTTCTTGGCAATCCACACGAAAGTTTCGGACAAAATGGGCTAATGACAAGTCCGACTTTACAGGTTTTTTGCATTTTTTTCGAAAAATGACTTAAACGATATTTTTTAAATTTTGCCTATTAACTATGTATATAATATTCTATAACTTTTATTTCAAATATTTTTCGAGGAACTGGTTTTTTGTGGAGTCCTAGAGGAGTTGCTTCTCTTTAAAGTAGTACGTCATCCAGATTGTTTGGTTTTGCCATCTATCTAGCATAAGGGACATTAAGTGCTAGAATTCGAAATTTGAATATAATCGGTTAATCGAAAGTGTGACTTTCTTTAAGGTGTCTGAATTTTCTTGAAACCGGCTGTATGGAACATTAAACTTGGAATGCTAACTGCCCATACATAAATCATTCACATTCAATTAGATTTTTATAGAGGATATTGCATTGCGACCTGAAAGATCTATTTTGCCTCCGGAGCATTCTCAGTGCACTGCCGGTCTAGAGACAGTGTTTTCTAGCTACAAACAACACTGGCCATCACCGGACAGTGAGCTGTAGAGGCTCCTAGGAAGAGAAAATCTGAAGGCATAACTGCTGGATTCGAACCTGGGTACTCCGCGTGGGAATCCCTAATCTTTCACTTTAATTTGTAATTTTCTTTTATTAACTTATTTTTAAGTTGATGTGGGGATTATACTCGCATGGTTAGATTTAACATTAAACCGCAGTTTTAGATTTTGCTGGGTGTTGACAGAAGACGTTGCCGACCAAGATATACAGATACAGATAGAAAGCCTGTAAGTCGCCCCCAAATACATATTTACATGTTCATGCTCAGTCTATCAAACGTTTAGAAAAAATTCCTGGTTGAAGAACATTTACCAGTTACCACTGTGATAGCTGTATTACTTTAACGGATAACTTTAACGGTTTAATCTGTAGACAGTTTTTATAACTCTTTGTTTTCTAAAAGAAGTCTTAGTGAATACAGATCGTCACTCGTTCAAACTTTTTCCACGTTGTCTACATGTTCCAGAGAGCGATCTGGTGTTAGAAAAGTAAAGATGGTCAGTACTGGCAGCACTGACTTTGGAATGAGTTTGCGGAGCTGGTTCCGCTTCCAAGATTGGCTACATTCAGTGATATGATTTATTCGTTCACTCCGATACCTAATAATCTTAATCAACTCCGTTTCGGGACCAGTCGGTTCCAGGGATTCAGCCAATGAGAGCACCCAGATTGGAACCAGGTTCAGAAACCGTTCCACGCTCATTGCTGCCTGTAACTGAATCCAGCTTTACTTTTCTAACATCAGATCGCTCTCTATGTATATAAATTTTATTTTATATGACTGGATGGCTCCATTATTATTATTATGGTATGAGGTTATAAAATATTATAGAATCCTGCCACTGGTTCTTTCAAGATGGCCACATCTCAGTTTTATACTTAATTTTCGTGCTATATCTACTTTGATTTCATTTTAAATAATACAAATTTTCATTTAATTTTGATGGAACCAGTTTATTTAAAAGAGGGATTTGAATTTATTCGTTCCATCACTGGATTCGTTCCAGTGCACCGACTCCGCTTGAACAGTCCCAACACTATCCCAACACCAGCACCCACGTCTCATGAATGATCTTTACAATTAAAAAAAGATGTTTTTCAAGATATAACTCGCTAGCTTAACAAATGTCCCAACTTAATTTCAGTTTAAATCTTCATATTTTGTGATAAAGATGTGGTATAGTCTCCGTATTGTTGTTTCTTAACCAATATTTTTATATATGCCTACTTATTATTATTTTTTTAGACGTAGCAGTTGAAACTATGAATAGTAATATTGAATTCAGAATTTAGATGTAAAACAGCTACATCTATTTAATTCAGTAATGCCGTCAGCTACATTCCCTTCAGGTATTATCAATTTTTCCTACAGTTTTATCAATTTCTGCATTACAAACTTCATCTTCCTCACAAAGTTTATCACTTTCATTTTTACTTTTAATCTACGATTGATGGAATACGGTTACCATTCACTTCCTTTACTCCTTGTAGGAGGAAGTATTGCGATCGGGTTAAACTTTCGAAATTGAGCTTTCACCGGAAAAGAAGCTGAGATGTTTAGCTCCCGTCTAGAACGTCATGTTAGTCCCGGTAACTAATTTATCAACGCAGAACGGTGATAATTGCAGCGAGAGAAAGCAGTGTGATATTTCCACCAGATATTTCTCTTTTTTAAATTATTTCTACCTAACAACGTCAACCATTGGATAATTTGCAGCACATCTAACTCACAGCACAAATGAATTCAAATTTAAATTTTGTCTGAGACTAGAGTAGCCGGTCGGGTGGGGCAGAAATGAATGAAGATTAATTTTAATTAAAAGCAGAAGAACAAGTCTTCTCAATAAAAATGTCTTTTTTTTTCCTCACCCGCGAGAAGAGAAGCCGGGTCCCGGACTGCAGCATTAGCGAAGGAGATACTTTTTAGTAAGGAATGAGTTATTCTATCAGAGGAGAGGTATTAATTTCAGCAGAGTGAGGTATTGAAGCGGAGGTAAGCAGGTAGCAGATTAAAGAAAGGTCTCTGCGGGCAGGGCCGGTTTACACAGAGACTTACAGGACTTAACTTTTGTGAGCGGTACGGCGGTAGTAACACCGTCTGCTAATTCTTCAAGTAATTTATTAAAGTCACCACTCCCAGCTAGTAGAGAGAGAGAGAGAGGAGTTTGGAGGCGGCAGTAAGGTGACGGACTGCTGGAGGCCATGTTTCACAATTTAATGGCGACATATCACGCGACAGCCGCTGTCCTCTCTATCTCCTCACTCACACCATTCACTTGGATATCAGTCGCTAGTTACCGCATTACCCTATTTACCAACTATTTGAATTCACATTTCAATAAATTTGATATAAATTCAAATTTTATTAGTAGTAGATATAATTAGGTGATTCTGGCGGCAAAATTTCTGAGCCCCAGGCACTTATGAATTTACGCCCGAAGGCAGGGGTCTGGCGCGCGGCTACAAAATTACGATGAGACCCCCATCTGATTTTTAACCAGGGAAAAAAAATATTTTTGAGCCGGGAGATGGCATGCGAGACATGCGGCTACGTTTTGAAAAATCTAGCTTGAAAACAATCTAAGGTAAAAAGAATATTTTTGAGCCGGGAGATGGGCATGCCTGACCTGCGGCTATGTTTTATAATATTTAGCTAAACACTTTAATATTTTTTGTTCATTTTTACACTTATAATATTTTAGCTAAAATACATTTTAAGGACTTTAACATTGTTTTTGAGCCGCGAACTGTCATCCAAGTAGAGGGCTACTATTATATAATATTTAGTTAAACACTTTAATATTTTTTGATATTTTGTTCATGTTTACACTTATAATATTTTAGATAAACACATTTTAAGGATTTTAATAATGCTTTTGAGCCGTGCCATGTCATCCTAGTCGAGGGCTACTATTTTATAATATTTAGCTAAACACTTTAATTATTTTTTGATATTTTGTTCATGTTTACACTTAAAATATTTTAGCTAAACACATTCTAAGGACTTAACATTGTTTTTGAGCCGTGAGATGGCATACAGGACTAGGGCTAATATTTTATAACATTTAGCTAAACACTTTAATATTTTTTTATATTTTGTTCATGTTTACACTTATAATATTTTAGCTAAACACATTCTAAGGACTTAACATTGTTTTTGAGCCGTGAGATGGCATACAAGACTAGGGCTAATATTTTATAACATTTAGCTAAACACTTTAATATTTTTTTATATTTTGTTCATGTTTACACTTATAATATTTTAGCTAAACACATTCTAAGGACTTAACATTGTTTTTGAGCCGTGAGATGGCATACAAGACTAGGGCTAATATTTTATAACATTTAGCTAACCACTTTAATATTTTTTAATATTCATATTTTGTGCATTTTTATGGATTCTATTCATGTTTACACTTATAATATTTAGCTAAACACATTCTAAGGACTTTATTATCATATTTGAGCCGCGAGATGTGATACAAGACTAGGGCTAATATTTTATAAAATTTAGCTAAAGACTTTAATATTTTTTGATATTTTGTTCATGTTTACACTTATAATATTTTAGATAAACACATTCTAAGGACTGTAATATTGTTTTTGAGCTGCGATATGTCATCCAAGTCGAGGGCTAATATTTTATAATATTTAGCTACAAATATTAAATAAATTATCATTCAATACTATGAATAAAGACTTTGTTTTTTTTATGCATTGTTAATAACATTCTAAGGACTGTGATATTGTTTTTGAGCCAGGAGATGGCTTCCAAGTCGTGAGCAAACATTTTATAATATTTACCTATGGACTTTAATATTTTTTGATATTCAATACTTTGTGCATTTTTATGGATTCTATTCATGTTTACACTTATAATATTTAGCTAAACACATTCTAAGGACTTTATTATCATTTTTGAGCCGTGAGATGACATACAGAACATGCGGCTAAGTTGTGTAATATTTAGCTTGAAACATTTTAGGGACTTTAATATTGTTTGTGAGCCGTGAAATGCCATCCAAGTCGCGGGCTAATATTTTATAATATTTAGCTAAGGACTTTAATATTTTTTGATATTTTGTTCATGTTTAAATTATGTTTAAACTTATAATATTTTAGATAAACACATTCTAAGGACTTTAACATTGTTTTTGAGCCGTAAGATGGCATACAGGACATGCGGTTAAGTTGTGTAAAATTTAGCTTGAAACATTCTAAGGACTTTAATATTGTTTTTGAGCCGTGAAATGCCATCCAAGTCGCGGGCTAATATTTTATAATATTTAGCTAAAGACTTTAATAGTTTTTGATATTTGGTTCATCTTTAAATTATGTTTACACTTATAATATTTAGCTAAACACATTCTAAGGATTTTAACATTGTTTTTGAGCCGTAGGATGGCATACAAGACTAGGGCTAAGTTTTTGTAATATTTAGCTTGAAACATGTTAAGGACTGTAATATCGTTTTTGAGCCGGGAGATGACATCCACCTCGAGGGCTAAGTGGTTATAATATTTAGCTAAGGACTTTAAGAATTTCTGATATTATCATACAATACGATGAACAAATGCTTGGTGTTTTTTAGGTATTGATAGACTATACTATGAACAAAGACTTTGATTTTTTTATTTATTGTTCTAAGGACATTCTAAGGACTTTAATATTTTTGTTAAGGCGTGAGATGACATCCCAGGACTAGGGCCAAATATATTATCATCCAATACCATAAACAAAGACTTTGTTTTTATTATGTATTGTTGGAAACATTCTACGGACTGTAAAATTTTCCTAGAGCTGTGAGATGCATCCAAGACTATGTTTTTATAATATATAGCTAAACACATTTTAAGGACTTTCATATTGTTTTTGAGCCGTGAGATGTGACATCCAAGTCGCGGGCTAAGTTTTTATAATATTTAGCAACAAACATTAAATATATTAACATCCTATACTATGAATAAAGGCTTTGTTTTTTTTTCAAGTCGAGGGCCAAGTTTTTATAATATTTAGCTAGAAACATTAAATATATTATCATCCAATACATGAACAAAGACTTTGTTTTTTTTATTTATAGTTAGATACAATATTTAGCTAAACACATTTTAAGGACTTTCATATTGTTTTTGAGCCGTGAAATGACATACCAGGACTAGGGCTAAGTTGTTATAATATTTAGCTACAAACATTAAATATATTATCATCCAATACTATGAACAAAGACTTTGTTTTTTTATGGTTATGTTCATGTTTTAAAGTAAATTGTGTTACACTTAATAATAGTTAGCTAGAAAACATTCTAAGGGACTTTAATATATGTTTGAGCCGTGCGAATGACAACCAGGACTAGGCTAAATATTTGATAATATTTAGCTAGAAACATTAAATATATTATCATCAATAAACGAATGAACAAATTCTTGTGTTTTTTTTGTTTATGTTCATGTTTTTAAACTAAATGTAAGTTTTACACTTATAATATTTAGCTAAACACATTCTAAGGACTTTATTATCATATTTGAGCCGCGAGATGTGATACAAGACTAGGGCTAATATTTTATAAAATTTAGCTAAAGACTTTAATATTTTTTGATATTTTGTTCATGTTTAAATTATGTTTACACTTATAATATTTTAGATAAACACATTCTAAGGATTCTAAGGACTGTAATATTGTTTTTGAGCCGTGAACTGTCATCCAAGTCGAGGGCTACTATTTTATAATATTTAGCTACAAACATTAAATAAATTATCATTCAATACTATGAATAAAGACTTTGTTTTTTTTTATGCATTGTTAATAACATTCTAAGGACTGTGATATTGTTTTTGGGCCACGAGATGGCTTCCAAGTCGTGAGCAAACATTTTATAATATTTACCTAAGGACTTTAATATTTTTTGATATTTTGTTCATGTTTAAATTATGTTTAAACTTATAATATTTTAGATAAACACATTCTAAGGACTTTAACATTGTTTTTGACCCGTAAGATGCCATACAAGACTAGGGCTAAGTTTTTGTAATATTTAGCTTGAAACATGTTAAGGAATGTAAGATTGTTTTTGAGCCGTGAGATGACATCCACCTCGAGGGCTAAGTGGTTATAATATTTAGCTAAGGACTTTAATAATTTCTGATATTATCATACAATACGATGAACAAATGCTTTGTGTTTTTCAGGGATTGTTAGACTATACTATGAACAAAGACCTTGATTTTTTTATGTATTGTTCTAAGGACATTCTAAGGACTTTAATATTTTTGTTAAGCCGTGAGATGACATCCCAGGACTAGGGCCAAATATATTATTATCCAATACCATAAACAAAGACTTTGTTTTTATTATGTATTGTTGGAAACATTCTACGGACTGTAAACTTTTCCTAGAGCTGTGAGATGCATCCAAGACTATGTTTTTATAATATATAGCTAAACACATTTTAAGGACTTTCATATTGTTTTTGAGCCGTGAGATGTGACATCCAAGTCGCGGGCTAAGTTTTTATAATATTTAGCAACAAACATTAAATATATTAACATCCTATACTATGAATAAAGGCTTTGTTTTTTTTTCAAGTCGAGGGCTAAGTTTTTATAATATTTAGCTAGAAACATTAAATATATTATCATCCAATACTATGAACAAAGACTTTGTTTTTTTTTATTTATAGTTAGATACAATATTTAGCTAAACACATTTTAAGGACATTCATATTGTTTTTGAGCCGTGAGATGACATAACAGGACTAGGGCTAAGTTTTTATAATATTTAGCTAAAACCATTAAATTTATTATCATACAATACGATGAACAAATACTTGTGTTTTTTATGTTTATGTTCATGTTTAAAATAAATTATGTTTACACTTATAATAGTTAGCTAGAAACATTCTAAGGACTTTAATATTGATTTTGAGCCGTGAGATGACATACCAGGACTAGGGCTAATATTTTATAATATTTAGCTAGAAACATTAAATATATTATCATACAATACGATGAACAAATACTTGTGTTTTTTGATATTTTGTTCATGTTTAAATTATGTTTACACTTATAATAGTTAGCTAGAAACATTCTAAGGACTTCAATATTGCTTTTGAGCCGGGAGATAACATACAAGACGGGGGCTAATATTTTATAATATTTAGCTAAGCACTTTAATGTTTTTTGATATTATCATACAATACGATGAACAAATACTTCGTGTTTTTTATGTTTATGATCATGTTTAAATTAAATTATGTTTACACTTATAATATTTAGCTAGAAACATTCTACGGACCATAATATTGCTTTTGAACCGTGAGATGACATCCTAGACTAGGCGGCTAAATATATTATCATCCTATTCTATGAATAAAGACTTTGATTTTTTTTTATGTATTGTTAGAAACATTCTAAGAACTTTAATATTGTTTTTTAGCCGTGAGATGAAATGCAAGTTGAGGGCTAATTTTTTATAATATTTAGCTAGAAACATTAAATATATTATCATATACTATGAATAAAGACTTTGTGTTTTTCTACGTATTGTTAGAATCATTCTAAGACTATATATAAAGACTTTGTGTCTTTTTTATGTATTGTTAGAAACATTCTAAGGACTTTAATATTTCTGTTTAGCTGTGAGATGACATCGACGGGCTAAGTTATTATAATATTTAGCTATAAGGACTTTAATATTGTTTTTGAGCCGTGAGATGACATTCAAGACTAGGGCGAAGATTTTATAATATTCAGCTAGAAACATTAAGTATATTATCATCCAATACTATGAACAAAGACTTTGATTTTTTTATGTATTGTTAGAAACATTCTAAGAACTTCTATATTGTTTTTTAGCCGTGAGATGACATCCAAGTCGACGGTTAATATTTTATAATATTTAGCTAGAAACATTGAATATATTATCATCCAATACGATGAACAAATGCTTTGTGAATTTTTATGTATTTTGTTCATGTTTAAATTAAATTATCTTTACACTTATAATATTTCGTGAGATGACATACAAGACTAGGGCAAATATGTTATAATATTTAGCTATAAACATCAAATGAATTATCATTCAATACTATGAATAAAGACTTTTTTTATGTATTGTTAGAAACATTCTAAGGACATTAATATTGTTTTTGAGCCGTGAGATGACATCCCAGGACTAGGTCCTACTATATTATCATACAATACGATGAACAAATACTTTGTGTTTTCTATGTTATTGTTTAAATTAAATTATGTTAGAAATTATAAAATGTAGCTAAACACATTCTAAGGACTTTAATATTGTTTTTTGAGCTGTGAGATGACATACAGGACATGCTGCTAAGTTGTGTAAAATTTAGCTAGAAACATTAAATATATTATTATCGAATACTATGAATAAAGACTTTGTTTTTTTTTATGTATTGTTAGAAATATTCTAAGGAAGTGAATATTTCTGTTGAGCCGCGATATGACATACAAGACTAGGGCTAAGATTTTATATATTTAGCTAAAGACTTTAATATTTTTTTGATATTATCATACAATGCGATGAACAAATACTTTGTGTTTTTTGTATGTTCATGTTTAAATTAAATTATGTTTACACTTATAATATTTAGCTATGAATTATTTATCCTATATTATGAATAAAGACTTTATGTATTGTTAGAAACATTCTAAGGACTTTAATATTTTTGTTGAGCCGGTAGATGACATACAGGACATGCGGGTAAGTTGGCTAGAAACATTAAATATATTATCATCCAATACTATGAACATGTATTGTTTCACTTTTTTATGTGTATTAATACTAGTATACTATGTTTTTCATGTTTTAATGCGTGTGTGTATTCTGTATTTTTTACTTTTTTAAGTTTAGTACTACTATGTTTTATGTATTATTTCATTTTTTTTTTCATGTTTTAATACTTGTGTTTTTTGTAATTTTACTTTTATGTTTAGTACTAGTTTGTGTTAAAACAGGTATGTTTAATACTTATGTTTTTTGTATTTTTTTACTTTTTACATGTAGCAAGGCAGTTAACCCAGGACCAAACTTTTTAGCATCTTAAGTGTGAACAGTAGTACGTTGACATGTCCAAATTAATCCTTTAGGAGTGCTTGGCTTGAGCAAATTGGCTTTGGAATGACTTGTAACACATTAAGTGATATCTTCACGAATACCGGATTCAATCATAAGATGTTTATCATAATCGGTCAATTGTTGCAATTTTACTTGTGTATATTTCAAACAGGCGTCAAATACCAACCCAGGCGTTAATACAACTTGGATCAATGCTGCAAATAGATTCACACTCATTTCTAAACTGTTCAACTATGTCGCTTAAAAGAATTATGTCTGTTGTTAAATACAATTATGTGTAATCTCTACGTGTTTGTATATTGAAAGCGGTCCAGACTTGAAACTTCATATCATATAAACTAAATATACAAAGATCTACAACCTATGTTTTAAAATATTACTTTGGGAAAATTCCTTTTAACGCCATTTTTAGCGGAGGGTTGGGGTTACAGCTTCTCTAAAGTGATATCATAGTTTATTATACAATTCTATCATCCAAACAAAATTAATTAGAAATAAATAGATGGCCAAAATTCTAAGTTTTAATACAAAATTAGTAAACCGGAATGCGCTTTTACTGAAAAGTTTTTTTCAGTTTTCGACGAATTTCATTAAATTTGGTACACAAACTATATTATTATTAATAGTCTTTATTACAAATAATGAAAAAAAAAAAATAATTGAGCTTCCAAAGACACCAACCATGGTCACAGAACGTCGGTGGAGACACAAACTATAATGTCAATTATAATTTTGAAAACTGGAGTAAAAGAAAGTTGTGTGAGTGTTTCACACCAGATTTTTTTAGGCCAAAGACAATTGTTATGGAATGATATTATTATATCATTATAATTACTGATGGCAGGAATATTAATATTAAAAATTATAAATAGTAAAACTAAAGGAGTTTTTAAATTCAATTGATATAATGTCAATTATCATTTTGAAAACTGGAGTAAAAGAAAGTTGTGTGAGTGTTTCACACCAGATTTTGTTTAGGCCAAAGACAATTCTTACATGTAAAAACAAAAAAAAATCCATCATCCTATGCACTTGCCCATGTAAAAACAAAAAAAATCCATCATCCTATGCACCTGCCTGATTGTACCGCATCCAGCGACCGCAAAGCGGATTCGACAATATTTGTATCCTACTTGTGCAGCGTTTTATCGGGGCTTGTTGGAACTTTGCCGAGCGCCCTAGCTTACACGTTCGTCAAAATACCCACTTCTGGATAGCGAACTAGTCGGTTCCCCTGAGCTCCGAAGAGAATCAGAGGCTCTCCTCCTAGACATAGGACTTAATTGGATTTGGAAAAATAGAAACTAAACTTATCCTGAGCGTTGTGAAGACGAACAAAGCTGGAATTGTAATGTACTTTACTCCACTATTAAATGAGGTCCCCACCAAACACCCACTTGTTAGAAATACAAAGCTGATGAACATCCGGTGTGTGTGTGTATATATAGAAATAAGATTATAAATGTTATTGAAATAATTTTAACACATAATAAGATAAAATATAAAATAATAATTGGATTTGAAAAAATAGAAATTAAACTTACCCTGCGTGTTGTGAAAACGAACAAAACTGGAGTTGTAATGTACATTACTCCACTATTAAATGAGGTCCCCACCAAACACCCACTTGTTAGAAATACAAAGCTGATGAACATCCGGTGTGTGTGTGTGTGTGTGTGTGTGTGTATAATATATACAATAAGATCATATAGATAGAACTCACACAACTTTCTTTACTCTCTCCAGTTTTCAAAATTATAATGACAAATATTTATAGTTGTGTACCAAACTTAAGAAATTCGTCGAAAACTGAAAACAACTTTTCAGTAAAAGCGGCACCTTCCGTGTTACCTAATTTTGTCGTAAAATTGGATTTTGCCATCTATGTAGATTTTGTTTGGATGATAGAATTGTATAATCAACTATGATATCACTTTAGAGAAGCTGTAACCCCAACCCCCCCCGCTAAAAGTGGCGTTAAAAGGAATTTTCCCAAAGTATTGTTTTAAAACATAGGCTGTAGATCTTTGTATATTTAGTTTATATGATATGAAGTTTCAAGTCTGGACCGCTTTCAATATACAAACCTTTTTTGTATATTACAAAAATTTTGAGATTACACAGAATTGTATTTAACAACAAGCATAATTCTTTTAAGCGACATAGTTGAACAGTTTAGAAATGTGTGTGAATCTATTTACAGCATTGATCCAAGTTGGTAATTCACCTGTCAACGCCTGGGTTGGTATTTGACGCCTGTTTGAAATATACACAAGTAAAATTGGAACTATTGACCGATTATGATAAACATCTTATGATTGAATCCGGTATTCGTGGAGGTATCACTTCATGTGTTACAAGACATTCCAAAGCCAATTTGTTGCAATTTGCTTAAGCCAAGCACTCCTAAAGGATTAATTTGGACATGTCAACGTACTACTGTTCACACGTACGATGCTACAAAGTTTGGTCCTGGGTTAACTGCCTTGCTACATGTAAAAAGTAAAAAAATACAAAAAACACAAGTATTAAACATACCAGTTTTAACACAAACTAGTACTAAACATAAAAGTAAAATTACAAAAAACACAAGTATTAAAACATGAAAAAAAAAATGAAATAATACATAAAACATAGTAGTACTAAACTTAAAAAAGTAAAAAATACAGAATACACACACATATTAAAACATGAAAAAACATAGTATACTAGTATTAATACGCATAAAAAAGTGAAACAATACATGTTCATAGTATTGGATGATAATATATTTAATGTTTCCAGCCAACTTACCCGCATGTCCTGTATGTCATCTACCGGCTCAACAAAAATATTAAAGTCCTTAGAATGTTTCTAACAATACATAAAGTCTTTATTCATAGTATAGGATGATATTATATTTAATGTTTGTAGCTAAATATTATAAGTGTAAACATAATTTAATTTAAACATAAACATAAAATAAACACAAAGTATTTGTTCATCGTATTGTATGATAATATCAAAAAATATTAAAGTCTTTAGCTAAATATTATAAAATCTTAGCCCTAGTCTTGTATGTCATATCGCGGCTCAACAGAAATATTCACTTCCTTAGAATATTTCTAACAATACATAAAAAAAACAAAGTCTTTATTCATAGTATTCGATAATAATATATTTAATGTTTCTAGCTAAATTTTACACAACTTAGCAGCATGTCCTGTATGTCATCTCACGGCTCAAAAACACTTACTAAAGCCCTAGAATGTGTTTAGCTAAATTTTATAATTTTTAACATAATTTAATTTAAACAGTAACATATTTTATTTAAACACAAATATAAAAAACACAAAGTATTTGTTCATCGTATTGTATGATAATATAGTTGGACCTAGTCCTGGGATGTCATCACACGACTCAAAAACAATATAAAGTCCTTAGAATGTTTCTAACAATACATAAACAAAGTCTTTATTCATAGTATTGAATGATAATTTATTTAATGTTTGTAGCTAAATATTATAACATATTTGCCCTAGTCTTGTATGTCATCTCACGAAACATTATAAGTGTAAAGATAATTTAATTTAAACATGAACAAAATACATAAAAATTCACAAAGCATTTGTTCATCGTATTGGATGATAATATATTTAATGTTTCTAGCTGAATATTATAAAATATTAACCGTCGACTTGGATGTCATCTCACGGCTAAAAAACAATATAGAAGTTCTTAGAATGTTTCTAACAATACATAAAAAAATCAAAGTCTTTGTTCATAGTATTGGATGATAATATATTTAATGTTTCTAGCTGAATATTATAAAATCTTCGCCCTAGTCTTGAATGTCATCTCACGGCTCCAAAACAATATTAAAGTCCTTATAGCTAAATATTATAATAACTTAGCCCCTCGATGTCATCTCACAGCTCAACAGAAATATTAAAGTCCTTAGAATGTTTCTAACAATACATAAAAAAA
>JAAEAF010007321.1:0-34312 GCA_011037195.1 Triatoma infestans
GCCATTGTTGGTAAACTTTGATTCATCAGTCCATAACATTGTGCATTTTTTGTGGGGATATCTAAAAAATAAAGAGTACAGTAACCTTAATCCCGTGGCTTCTGTCGAAGATCTGGAACGTCGAATATCTAGCCTGCCTAGATGTTGACTTTGCCACTTAAATGGTGCTACAAACAGAGCGTGGGAGTCCAGAGCTTTGGCTTGCCTATCCGTTGATGGTACCCAGTTTGAAGAGCTTCTTTAAAGAAAAAATAAGGTAATTTTGACATTAAACTGAAATTTGTTTTCATATTTTAAATTACCATAACGTTTGAAAAACCTAACCGATTTTAAAATTTTATTTTTTTTTTTTTTAGAGGCTCAATTACTATAAAAATATGCAAAAAAAAATATAATGTTCCATTTGAAAAAAAAAAGTTGGATGCTGTATCTCGGGATATTGGGGTATAAAAAAATGGATCAATCACTGAAAATAAACTAGACTAAAAATGATTAAATACGTGTTTTCTATTTTTTTCGAAATTTCCCGCCGTTTAAAAAAAAGTGGGTGGAGCAGAGAACTCTGGTCCCGCTGTATATATATATATATATATATATAGCATACGAAATTAGAAAAATCATTAGAGCAGGTTTCGAGAAAATCGCAAAAAACTGAAAAAGCATGTAACATGAAGACATATTTCTGATTTTAACTGATTTTTATGGGAAACCATTGTGTCCCAGACCCCACAGTAACTTCGTGAGATTTTTTTGGTTTGTCTTTTAACATGTTTGTTCAACATACACAAAACACACGCTTCGAGAGTGAGAAATAATTCTCACTTAAAATAAAAACAACATATTTTTCGATGACAACTCAAATTTTGCAAAATTTAACAAGAAAGCTTTTCAGACTCCCAGGGGACTTGTTAATTTGTATTTCCGGTGAATAGTCAACTTCGGAAATATGGTACCATCGCAATTCTTCCACTTATAGTAAATAAGAAAAATGATCGCAGTACATATATATTTATATAAATACAGGGTGTAACAGCAGCCTCTGGCAATACTTCGGGATATGGTTTGGCACTTTATTTGGAACAAAAAATTTCTAATAAACCATGGTCCGATTCGTTCGCCTTCAAAAGTTATTCTTCATTTTGTAAAATTTTCAATTTTCCTACTTTTTCTCATAAAATTGATTATATCTCAAAAAGTTTTTAACATAAATCATATTCAATTACATCTTTGGAAAGAGCATTAAATTTCTTTATAAGAAACATAAGTTTTATTTTAATTGAATTAATTATAAGGTTTTTCAGAGACATTAAACTCAACTCTACAGCGCTTCGACTGTTAAAAACCACTTTTCAATAGTATTTTCTTATAAATTTCTTTAAGGCTAGCGTACGGTCCGGTTACAGAAAAAATATCTACATTTCACCAGCTTTCCAACGATAATAATATCATGGGGTTTCTTTATTGTTTTCTTAAAGAAAATGCGAAATAAATGTAAAAAAACCACAAAATGAAAATTGAGAGCTGTTACAAAAATATCACAAGATTAATTCATAATCCTGTAATGAACTTTGGAATTGTTATCTCACGATAGAAATTCGTCTAATTCTAATAAACCGAAACATTTAGTCGTGATTTAGCTGGTCATACATTCAAAATGCCAGATTTCTTTGTCATAGAATAGCGAGATATGGTTTTTATTTGTGGGTTTTGTAACGGCAGCGCGGAAGCTGCCGCTGAGTATGCTAGCCGTTAGCCTAACAGGAAACCATATAAGCAGCGTATTAAAGACTAGGGAAACCGGTTCTGTGAGAATAAACTACCGAGGAAACTGATCGTTCTGACGACGTTCTGGTTGCACGGGGATTCTCGTCACTCCAATAGTGCATGTTGCGGGTGTTTAAAGAACCATTTCGAGTAAACGTCGCCTCATCGGTTCACAAAATGTTTTGGGGGAAACGACGATTCTGGGCTGTTTGTTGTAGCAGCCAAATACAGAATTGAGTACGACAGGCGTAATCACGTTCTAGCAAATACTGTACTTGCTGCACGTGATACAGATATCTACCATCCCGTCGAAGATACCTGTGCACCGTCTGATGTGACAAACCTAGCGACAATGGCACTCTGCGTGTGCTAAGGGTAGAATCGTCATCAAACACATTCAAGATGCGTTGACATGAATTTTCGTAAGAACGATCAAGTTTCCTCGGTAGTTGATTCTTGCAGAACCGGTTTCCCCTAGTCTTTAATACGCTGCTTATATGGTTTCCTGTTAGGCCAACAGCTAGCATACTCAGCGACAACTTCCGCGCTGCCGTTACAAAACCCACAAATAAAACCATATCTCGCTATTCTATGACAAAGAAATCTGGCATTTTGAATGTATGACCAGCTAAATCACGACTAAATGTTTCAGATTATTAGAATTAGACGAATTTCTATCGTGAGATAACAATTCCAAAGTTCATTACAGGATTATTAATTAATCTTGTGATATTTTTGTAACAGCTCTCAATAGAATTTTTTTATTTATTTATTAATTTATTTTGCACCTGTATACAATGTACAACAAGCAAAAGTGATGAGTGCGTAATTTGTGTATATATATATATATATATATGTACATGTTGCTTGAGAGATATGAACGACGACCATCCAGTAATGGAAGCCATTAGTTTGTCACTCTGATAAGCTTACACAGCAGCTACCCTAGGAGGTCAACATTATACGTTAACATGGTCGCGTGACCACCACCGCCACAGCCTCCGACTAGGATTTTAGGGCAGTGTTCTGGTGGACATATTCCTGGATCAGAGGATTATGGTGACAATTTTGTTTGGAGTGAAATTTTATGTAACGAAATTTGGCCTAGCTCTGGAATGTTAAGGTCGGAGTGGATTGTGTGGTTGGAGACGTAGAAGGGAGCATCAACTTAGGATCTTAGATTGTAGAGTTTGAAGTCGGTTAAGGTTGGATTGTTTTGCAGTGCTGTAGAATTCTATGCATTATGTCCAAATGGGGGCTAAAAGAGCAGTGTATAGCATTTTCTTGTTCCTTAAAGTCAGTTTTGAACGTTTGTCAAGTACTCTTTTTAGCATTTTAGGTACCTTAAGTTGCAGTTTATGAAGAACGAAATCGAAAAATAATAGTTTAGAGTTTAGAATATTTTATAGTATCCAAAATTGTTTTTTTGTTAATATTTTATAATTATCTTAGTGCTGTGAATTTAACTTCAAAAGAGTGCATTTTACTGTCAGGTACTGTAAATTCGGATCATTAAACAAAGGCACAAAATCCCGTTAGGGTAACTCTTTTGTATAAGAGAATTCCCCCGCGAGAGAGAGAGCAATTCCAAAGAAGAGAGTCTAACATTAGCTTTAAAAGAGTAAAGAGTAGACAGTCTTAACTCAGCCTTCAAACCATACAGTCGTATTCTGCTTCCAAAGTCAGAACACTTCACAAAGCCAGAATCCTTCAGGAATTGCTCAGTGCCAATGATAGATATTTGCCTTTATTCTAGATAAACGTTATTTTATTAAGATACAGTGTGATATTGTAATATACTTAAACTTGCTTAAAGAATAATATATGTATTTATAAAAGCAGTGTGATCTCTTAATTATTACTAATACTTCTCTCTTAACCGTATATACATACAAGCCCTTTTCGCTAAAACGCTCACGCCACAAGCTACCTACACACATCCACACCATAACATTACACAGTCAATTCTTTTCAGTCTGGTATGGGGGTTCCATGTTAGTCGTTTGTCAAGAAATAATCCGAGATATCGTACTTGGTTCGCAATGGGAAGGATAATATTGTTAAAGTAAAGAGGAGGAAGAGTTTTTTTGTTTAAGGTGAATACTATGAGTTTGGATTTAAGTTCGTTTGCTTTGATCCTCCACTGCCGGAGCCAAGGTTCAAGAATATGAAGATGAGATTGTAGAGCACAAGTTGCCATGACGGGAAGCATAGAATAAATTGTAATGGCACTTTTTGAGAAAAAAAAACATACCCCTCCCACTCCAAAGCTTCCTAAAATGAATTTAACCAGAGAATTTTTCCAAACAGTTGAATCTTTTGATATAAGTACTCATGAGTACTCAATATACTATCTTAAAGAAAAATCGTTAGAGTCATTTTCGTGAAAATAACAAAAAACTAAAAAAATTCCATTGAGTCAAGAAGTAAAGGTTGAGGAATATTGACAGTTGGAACTTCCTCCAGCAGGAATGGTGATAGATAACCAAACGGAATGTATCAAGTTTGAACTTTCTGGCACGTTTTTTTGTTTTGTTTTTGTGCTATGCTGTTCACATACATACATAAGCACACACATTTTTCTAAAAGGGACCTCAAAACTTGTTTTCCCGGTGAAAAGATCGATTGTGTCAAAATTTTGACACAATCACATACTTCCTCTTACTAGGAGGAAGTGGAAGAAAAAAATCAGCTGTGAAACGAATTTCTAAATACCACATTTCTGCTCAGCACTGAACACATGAAGGTCTCGGTGCAAATTCAATTTAGAAATTTTGACACTAATATATTATCTTCTTATAGTAATAATAAATTTTTAAATTTAAGTTAAATTAAAACAAAAAGTTGTAAGTAAAATAGAAAAATATCTTGTATAACATTTAACTATTGTTATGATATCTTTGCCAAAAGGAAACAAACGTTGGAACCCCTGAGAGAGAACTTCTGTTAGTAATCAGGTGACATTCTAGTTTGGGACAAGTGACAGGTGATTATGATAGCCTTAGTCATACCCACAGTTGCTGTACGTCATACTCTCCTGAAGATAGTACATAATGATATTGAATGTTCACAACTTTTCCGGTTGTCAGCAAAGTAAAATGACAAGGTTGTCTGATTTTACCTTCTCAGCTATTGTTATATCTCTTCAAAAGCAGGTAAATGTAACCAAGTTCTTATATTAATTTTGTATTCAAAATTGTGTTAATAATTTATCATGAATAAAATAAAGAGTGAATGGTTTTTGTGGAAAGTGGAAACTAAAAAGAACAGATGACAATACCAATTATTTGCAATAGAATAGGGGGGAAAAGCCTGTTCGAAAGTTGGGGGATAAAGTTTTTAAGGATGTTATTGATACTATTGGAAATAGGATTAATGTCAGATTCAAGAAATCTTTGTTAAATACAGAAGTCAGTTCAATATACTGAGAAATTTCTATTTTATTAAAAAAAAAAAAAAAAAAATCACAGTTACTAAATTATATTCAGTCGATCTTCTGTATACAAGATTTTGATACCTTTCTTTCCTTCACCTTTAAACTCTTGTCTTCCTACTTTTCTATCCACAAATCTAAACTTAAACTCAAATTCGATAATCATTAACATCTTCAAAAAACTTTATCCCTAACCTTCGAACAGGCTTCTCCCCCAGCGACAAACTAAATAAAGTAAAGTAAATAATGCCTATTTTTTCAAGCGGGTTTTAACGTCCAATTACCAAATTAGGTGTCGTGGACGGGGGCGGGATACCTACTTTAACTATTAACATTTTTTAAACAAATATAAAATTTAGCAGTTATACGCTGGACTCGAACTGGGGTCCTCCCACTTACAAGCCCATGCTCATAACCACTACACCAACACCCGCCCTACAAACTAAATAAATTCTTCTCAAAAATTAAAGATCCTATTTGTAAAACCTATCAATGTTCACATACGTCAATGTATTACACCCAACTGCCAACGCTTGCTACATAGGTGAATCCAAACAGTTTTTACAAAAAAGAGTCAGACTGACTTTTAATCATGCCATCGATTTCCCATTTTAACCACTTACCCCAACCATTCAAAACGTTTTCTATCCCAGAATCCATAATACAAATTCATTTCCCATCCGAACTCTATCAATTTTAAAAAAGACAAAGAAATCATAACTTCAACTTATAATAATATTTTTCTAACGCTAAACAAAGACACTAATTTGTTCTTCCAAATTGAAATTGCCGCGCCTCACTATAAACATTTTTCTTATCCCTCCCACCTTTTAACAATTTTTTGAATTTTAAAAAAATACTCTTTCTTCATTTTAATCTCAACATTCTCAACGTACATACCTCTCTTACCCTAAAGGTATCTTTATGTTTTTTATTTTCTCTTATTGTTAATATCATTTCATTTAATTAACTGTTTTTGTTAATTAAATGTGTTGTTTTTAATATCTTGCGCTCAATCTGTTCTGTTAATAATTCTTTAATTTAAATTTTTTCTTTTATTTGTTATAAATCTGTGCACTTTTTCTTCACTACAATATAATACTGTACAATAATGTACATTTTCTCCAATAAATTTTGCAGAACTCCTGATGATGGGCACCAATGGTACCCAAAACGTCGAACAATGAACAATTCTTTTTTTTTCTTTAAAAACTTTTCTGACCATTGCCATATAAATATCTCATTACAATTTTAAGGCCTGACGAGTTGAAAACGCTTTTAAAATTTCAAATAGTTTGGGGTATTTCAATAAAATTGGAGTTAAAATTTAAAATTTTAAGCTTGGTTTTTTTTTTTTTTTTTTAGGACATGGTCAATAAAATAAAGTTTTTTTTTCTAGGCCAATATCTTTGAATATATTCACTTTTTCAGGGCTACAATGTAAAAGTTTTTAATTATAAGTTTGTAAAATTACAATATTATTACGAATGCAGAAAATATCCTTTTTAAATATAAAATATAATTAAGAATAGTGAACTCCCTTATAACAACGTGCTCCTCAATAATGCCATGAAAAAATTTTGGCCTCTTACTTATAGAACGCGGTGAACCGTTCCATATAACGCTTACCTAAATTTAATATTTTAACATAGTTTTTCGACTTTTTGTTATGAAACGCAATATACGTATCCGTTTATGTATCCATTAAACGGTAATGGTGAAATGAGAAGGACCCAAGAACTTGTAGTAAACTCTTTAGCTGTCTATCATGCGGCTTGAAAAATTAGGATAGACAATCATTCAGTTTTCCTTTAATTTCCACTAAAGCGCTCTGTGGTTGGATCAACTTTCAACAAGCGGAAGTATTGCGATCGTGCCAGATTTTCAAAATTTTGTTTTCACCGGAAATACTTGATTTGGGGTCCAGTGAATATGAAAAAAAAATGTTTTTAGCGAATGATTCTGTATCTGTATGTGTTTTTTTTCCAGGCCAGTAGCCCTGGACCCGAAGCCTGGACACATATATCGTACATGGTGCACATTAAATGTATTAAGTAATATTATTGAATTGGAATATAAAAATTAAATTAATATTTTCCTTTTAAAAATAATCCAATCACAAAAAATTAAAATGAATTTTCAATATGTGTTCAATGAATATGTATGAAAATAATATTTACATCACAAAAAACTAAAAATGATTCATAAAATATCAAAATCAAAAATTATTAATAAATATCAATATTAAAAGTAAATCCAATTAATTCTTCACTCAGTACGTGATGTACGTATTGGCCAACCGATACCTCTGGTAGTTGCAGCTTGCATCAATTATTTACTATTTTTCTCCCGGAATCTGCAATCCTCTCTCTATCAGATGATGGCTTGGCTGAGAAGTATGCCTGTTGCATGGATATCTAGTCTATGAAATCTCTTAAGATGTGTGTGTCTCTTGCTGTGTATTTAAAGAATATCTCAAAAATGAAAAGTCACAAGAAGCTTAAACTTGATATTCCATTTACTCACTTCCGCCGCATAAGACACGAAAATTTCGGCTAAAATCCATCAACCGGAAGTGCAGCTTTACGATTTTTTTTCCTTCAGTTTATCGTGATTTTTTCGAAAATGACTCCAACGATTTTCTTATAAACTTCATATACTATCTATACATATATATGCCTATCACTTTTATTTAAAACATTTTCGCAAGAAAATTGATTTTTTGGGAATTCTTGGGGGAACAGTAGCGGTATGCTTTGCTCTAAATAACCTCAAATTTGAAGAAAATCGGTTTACCGGAAGTGCGATTTTACAGAATAATAGGTTTAGTAGGTATTTTGTTTTTTGGAATTTTCTCGAAATGGTTACAACGATTTTCTTCAATCTTTGGATGGTTGCTGGATAGATATAAACCTATCACTTTTATTTGAAACATTTTTCTGAAAAAAAATTTGACTTTAGAAAATTGGACGTCTTCAGTTAATTAAAAATTAAATTTGCCATGCTTACTTAGTTTTGACATCGAACGTTCCGCATAAGGCCGCTCAGGTTTACAAGTAAAATCCCACCACCATTTTTATGGCCAGCCCAATTAAACAGATGTTGTAACGTTGCTATTTTAAAGAAAATTTCTTAATTAAATTGTATTAATTAGAGCTGTTTGTTACCCCCGTTTAGTCAGTCACTTTGGAGATTATTAAATACAAAACGGCGTTCTTTAATCACACTGGAACCCGCATGCAGAAAAAATAGTCGGTTGAAATTGATTTCTCTTTAGCAAGGTGGCTTAATCAGCATTTTGAAATCTTAAGTAAAATGAAAGCCTCTTTTCGGAAAGAGTCTCTGAAACGAACCGGAGGCACTGAGCGATTTTTTAAATTCTTTTATTCAGAAAACCCCCCCATATTGGGCTAATTATGAGCGAGGATCTCATAAACTTCAAATTCGATGATTTAAGGTGGTTGTTTAAGATTGAGAGGAGAATTATTGGCACTGAACAAGGTCCCTTGGTTTGAGAAGGATTACAAGAATGAAATATGCCCTCCCTTGTGTACTCAAGAAGATCTTCTTCATTTTCTTCTTATCTCTCCATCGTTATCCAATAACCGCACAGTATACATCAACCCACGATATTGCAAATTTACTCTGCTCCACATATTGTAACAACGTGATTTCATATGCAAAAAAGCTTGGTTTTATAGGATTAAACAAATTGGCCGCCTCTTACTGCTACTAAATGTTTATTATATAAAAGAAAGAAGAGATTTTTTGTTTTAAATTTATTTTACGTAATTAAGAATGATAAATTGATTAAATGAAATAAGTAATAAAAAAAAAAATCTGGAGTGATACACTCACACACAACTTTCTCTCACTCCAAGTTTTCAAAATTGTGATTGACAAATTTTATAGTTAGTACCTATATCAAATTTAATGAAATTCGTCGGTGTTTTTATGGAGAAAATTGCAAAAATTGAAAAAACGCACTTCCGGTTTACTAATTTTCTTGAAACTCAAAATTTTGGCAATCTATATTAATTTTGTTTGGATGGTAGATTTGTATAATCAAATATGGTAGCACTTTAAAGAAAAACATAACTCCAACCCTCTCTCAAAAACCTCCTTAAATGACTTTACCAGAAGAAATGTTACAAACAAAAGTTGCAGCTTTTTGTATATGTTGTTCAATAGTTAGGTGTCGTTTTAGAGAAAATAGCGGAAAACTGAAAAATACTTCCTAGTAAAAACGCACTGCCGGTCATCAGATTTTTTTCAAAATTCAGAATTTCAACAACATATTTAATTCTCGTAAATATTATTTAGATGATAGAAGTGTGTAAAAAAACACTTTAGAGGAAACCGTATCCCCACCCTTCCCCTAAAAGTAGCCTTAAATAAATTTTCCCCGAGAAACGTTTCAAATAAAAGTTGTAGCACTTTGTATGTGTAGTTGTTGCTGTACCAAGTTTAAAAAAAATCGGAGCCATTTTTGAGAAAATTGCAAAAAAGTGAAAAAAAAAAACACATTCAGTTAAGTGGTACCTACCGGTTGAGGAATTTTGACAGATAATATGCTGTCTGATGGGGATACCTAAACGGAATATCAAGTTTGAACTCTCTACGATTTTTCGTAATTGAGATATGCTGTTCACATACACATATATACATACATACATAAACACACATACACACACTCACACACCATTTGCTAAAATCCACTTTTTTGGACTTAAGGAACTTCAAAACGGATATTTCCGGTGAAAACTCGACATCGAAAATTGGACACGTTTACAATACTTCCTCTTACTAGAAGTAACAGAAAGCAAAAATACCTATTGATGATAAATTATCTAAATAGATAACAAATGAATAATGGAATGGAATTTAATTTAATACAGTGGAAAACTTTTAACTCAAAACTAAGGGGACCGAAATATTTTTTAGTGTTAAACGATAAAATAGCGGTAAGTTTGCGTCCTGATTTCTCTGCCATTGTACACGTAAAAAATAAGTTTTTGTATTAAAATTACAAAAAAAAAAAAAAAACATAAAATTCGCTGATTTTAACACAAAATTCACCAAATTCGAAAACTAACTGAAATGTTTTGACAATGGCGGTGCATTTACCTACTCAAAGACAAGTGGAAACCTAGCCACAGCGGCAGGCATTGTTTTTTTTTTGTTCCGCCTAACGAAAAAAAAAATCTGGTGTGAATCACTCACACAACTTTCTCTAACTCCAGTTCTCAAAATTATAATTGACAAATTTTATAGTTTGTGTGCCAAATTTAATGAAATTCGTCGAAAAATGAAAAACTGTTCAGTAAAAGCGCACTTCCGGTTTACTACTTTTCGTAAAACTCGGAATTTTAGCCACCTAATGATTTCTAATTAATTCTGTTTGGATGATAGAATTGTATAATCAACTACGGAAACTGTAACTCCACCCCACCCCTAAAAGTGCCTTTAAATGAATTTTCCCAGAGAAATGTTTTAAATAAATGATGTAGATCTTTGCATGTTTAGTTTATATTAGAAGTTTCAAGAAAATCGTCGAAGCCATTTTTGAGAAAATCGCGAAAAAGTGAAAAAAAAAAAATCATTTAGTAAACTGGTAAAGTAAACGCACTTCCGGTTATCAGATTTTTTCAAACTCGGAATTTCAACAACATATTTAATTTTAATTAACATTATTTAAATGGCAGAATTGTCTAATAAACTGAAATAGCACTTTAGATGAATACCGTAATCAACACCCACCCCCCTTACTGCCCTTATGAAATTTTCCCGGAGGAAATGTTTTCAATAATTGTTGTAGTGTTAGTCGTGTAGTTGATATACCAAGTGTGAAGAAAATCGTTGGAGGCCATTTTTGAGGAAATCGCAAAAAAAACGTAAAAAAAAAAAAACAGCATAGATAAAGTGGTATCCGGTGCGGAATTTTGGAACAGATGATCCATCTGTTCGGATTCCCATGACACACAACATAGACAGACCATTTGCTAAAAACCACGTTTTTGGACTCAGGGGGACCTCAAAACGGATATTTTCCGGTTGAAAACTCACTATCGAAAATTTGACACGATTACAATACTTCCTCTTACTTACTAGGAGTAAGAGAAAGTAAAATAAGCCAAAAAAATTTGCGAGACGATGTGACTGGAGAAAACAGGTATATTTTGTTCGTCCGAAAAGTGAAATCTTTTCATGTTAAGCGATATTTGTTTCGTGTTAAAAGAGAAAAAAAACAATGTATGAAATTATATAGTATTTTGTTGGAACCGCAGTATGATTTCGTGTTAACCGATTTTTTATGTTAAGCGTTTTCGTGTTAAACGTTTTTCAAAATATGAAAAAAATACTTTTTAAAAGAAAACAGAGTTGGAAAAAATATTTAAGTTTAAAATTACATAGATTATGTTTGCGTCACAAAATAAATCTACCATTAAAACAAATTGAATTAATGAAAGAATGGTTATAAATAAAAGGTTTTATTGCTGATCAAATTTTACTAATACTAAAATTATAAACAAATTAATAAGAGAATAATAAGAATGATAAATTGATTAAATTAAATAAGTTATATTATAAATAAATAAACATTTCTTACAACACATATTATTTTCTCTAACATACAGAATGTTTAGTATAATTTTTGTTATTATATTTAGAGATCTGGAAATATAAAAGTCATGTAAATCTTAAATTTATTATAAAAACGTAATTTGTTTTTTTTTTTTTTAACCAATTTTCTTGGAAAATGTTGCAAATAAACGCAGAACAGTTATAAATTTTTATTAATATCTAAAGTTTAAAGAAAATCGTACACATAGAGAAAAACTAATACTGGGAAAAAGGAAATGTACGTATACTTTGAAGAATATAGTTTAACAAAAAATGTTCAAGATTCAAATATTAAAAAAAAAAAAAAGAAAAAGTTTTTCTACCAAACATTGATTTTATATTTAATAAAAATAATATTATTGAACATAAAATCAACTCTCATTTCAGTGAAAGCCATTATGTATGAAAATTTTAAATTAATTAATGTAATGGAATCAAGGGAATTAATTAATGGAATAGAATATTCTACTGGGACTGATTATCATTTTCCTCCTATGGTGTAACATACTAATTTTCCTTCAAAGCACATTTCTTATGTTCTTTTATTTAACTTTATAATATTTTTATTTTAACATTAAAGTTTAAAAATTGTAAATATGGTATTTAAGTTCAGTGCTTTTTCTCGCACAAAGATTATTACAAAAATTTCAATCTTAATTAAATTATTAAAATTAAAATAAAAACAAAATCTGGTAGGAATTAATCTTAGAATTTCCTTTTAATGGAATTACTCACAGTTCTGATTCAAATTTATTATTAAAGGTGGGAATTTTTTAGTTTTAGTAAATAATTAAGTTACCTTCTGCCAGATTTTCGAATCGAACTATGCACTGATAATATATAGTGGGAAGCTCCCTAAAAATCAATTTTAACCGAATATGTTTTAAATTATGTCAATTTTATTCTAATTATTTTTCCCGGGTACATTGATTTCTTTATCATCCGGTTCTGGGCCAGCTCTGGAGTCAATTTTTACTTTCTCTTACCGTTGTAAGAGGAATTATTGCAATCATGTCACTCTTACACCTAGTGTCAAATTTTCGATATCGAGTTTTCACCGGAAATATCCGTTTTGAGGTCTCCCCTGTGTCCACAAAAAAGTGGTTTTTAGAAAGTGGTCTCTGTGCGTGTATGGGTGTATGTGTGTGTGTGTGTGTACATATGTTAACAGCATAGCTCAAAAACGAAAAATTATAGAAAGTTCAAACTTGATATTTCGTTTAGGCATCACCATGGGCATCTGACAGTGGGTTATCTGTCAAAATTCCTCAACCGGAAGTACCACTTCAGTTGTTGTTTTTTTTCACTTTTTTTTTGTAATTTTCTCAAAAATGACTCCAACGATTTTCTTTAAACTTATTATATCAAATACACATACTAAGATCTACAACTTTTATTTGTAACATTTCTCCCGGAAAAAATCATTTAAGGGTATTTTTAGGGGGAGGGGTGGGGTTAGGTTTCATCTAAAGTGCTATTTCAATTTATTAGACAATTCTGTCATCTAAATAGTATTAATTAGAATTAAATATGTTATTGAAATTATAAGTTTGAAAAAAAATCGTATGACCGGAAGTGCGTTTACTTTACTAAATGATTTTTTTCACTTTTTCGCGATTTTCTCAAAAATGGCTCCGACGATTTTCTTGAAACTTCCTATATAAACTACACATACAAAGTTGTACAACTTTTATTTAAAACATTTCTCTAGGAAAATTCATTTAATGGCCCTTTTAGGGGAGAGGTGGGGTTATGTTTTTCTCTAGAGTGCTATCCATTGTTGATTATAAAATTCTACCATCCAAACAAAATTAATTAAAAATAAATAAATGGCCAAAATTCCGAGTTTGAAGAAAATTAGTAAACCGGAAGTGCGCTTTTACTGAACAGTTTTTTTTTCAGTTTTTGACGATTTCATTAAATTTGGTACACAAACTATAAAATTTGTCCATTATAGTTTTGAGAACTGGATTAAGAGGAAATTGTGTGAGTGTTTCACACCAGTTTTTTTTTTTTTTTTATGTTTGTTTAATATGCGTGTAATTATATTTTCACCATTTGTTTTGATCAACCAATTATTGGCCATCACACTATTACTGAGACCGTCATAGATTACTTGATCTTTTAAAAAATGTTGTATTTCATTTAAGACAGTATTATGTTGTTCCATATGATAATTTATCAGAGTGTTGTTTATAAACTAGTTACAGTAAGCCTCCCCCAACATATAAGTATGCACAATGAGATATGTTTAGTGACAGGAAAGAGTATGATAGTTATTTCCCTAGCAGGGGCTCTCTCAATGCGTAAAGGGGATCTTCCATCCAACTGAGGGGGTATTAATATATATATATATACACATATATTTTTTGTAAATGGAGCAGAGCAGGAAAGAGTGGGGTTCGGCAACACTTTGGACTAGAGCCAAAACATCAAAAAGCGAAGGTGTATTAGACGGTCAGGCTACCTTGAGACTGTGTATCATCAAACTATATACACTCCACTTATTTTCTTCTTATTACATTCAAAAACTTGATTCACAATTATAATCTGCTAATAATTTCATATTATAATATTTTTTATTATCTTCCACTTCGTTTGGTATAATCACTTGTAAATTGTTATTATAATTCAGTAAATTAAGGTTTTTTTTTATATTTGTAATAGAAAATTTGTCTACCCGCGAAGCTTGTTTATTTTTACATTGCTCTAATTTATTATAAGCAGGAATTAACGTATTCTGAGGTCCTCTGATTGCTAACAACAAATTTTCTATAGGTCTGTGTTTGTACTTGCGTGTTTCTATAAATATATTTGTGAACATAATAATTTTAAAAACAAAAAATCACAATTCTGTTTCGGACTAAGGGGAACCGTCACGGTGGTTACGGATGGTTAAAATTCGTTAACCGGAAATGTACTCTACTAATTACAATTATTACTATTATGATTAATTTATCATTTCTTCACAATATCATGATAGCGGCCCCTATAAGATTTTTCTTTAAACGTAGCACACTAACTAATCATATTTACCCAATCGCATGTATTTGATAAAAAATGTTTTGTTAGAATTTGGGAAGCTGAACAATTTTAACCTTCCTTCAAAGATGTTATTTCAGTACAAAATGTACAGTCCTACCAGCAATATAATATTAAAGTGCATTGAAATTCGGAGTTTGAAGAAAATCGATTACTGGAATTGGCTCAGGTTTTCCTGAGATTTTCAGAATTTTCCCAAAAAAATGCTCCAAAGATTTTTTTCTTTAACTGCCTGATGTCTAGGGGATCTATCAATTTTTTTTTTTTTTAAACATTCGGAAAAATTGATTTTAATAGATTCTGGAAGATCTATGACTTAAAGATTACTTTTAAACTGACTGGTTTTGCTGGGACTGAACTGAACAAAACCTACGCCATTCTAGGCTGATTATGAGTCATAATATATTGAATATTACTAGTTTTTCCAGTAAAAATTTGTACATCGCTATTAAACGAGGAGATATCCGTGAATATAAAGCAACATCTCCTTATCAACTCTACTTCATCTACTAATCAACCGTCGATTAGTATTTTAGTTATTCCCTAAGTTGCAAGGGATATCTGTTGTATGCAGTTACTTGGGGAGTATCGACCCCACGGGATACCACAGCTCAGTACTCCGCCACACATGCACTCCGTCAAAACAACACTTTACAGACTAGGACAAACACAGTACACAAACTAGGGTCTCCGTCCCTAGTTAATTGGCGTAAGCCAGCCAGGGTAGCGCGCTGGATAGCAACGCGGAGGTCCCGGGTTCGAATCCAGCATGCTGCCTATAATGGAGTTGATGAGGTAAGAAATTGGGATTGATTAATTAGACGAGATATGAAGACATTGTTATAATATAAACTATAAGTTTACACAAACTGCACTGGACTTGTAATGATTTTATAGAATAAAGGGTTAGAGTAGAATTATGACACGATGTGATGTATATGGTTGAATCTGATAGTCTGATTGATCCATGTCTAGATCTCTCACTGACTTATATACAGGTTCTCCCCACTCTAGCCTGCTTAAGTCAGAAAGTACCAGAGAGAGTCTGTTTTTCTCTCGGTCGGGCTTGGCTCTCTCTCTCTCTCTTGCCGTTACACTGCCCTTAGATTTTCTATTTCTAGGAGCCTTTACAACTCACTGTACGGTGATGAGCACCGAGTTATATAGACAACACTGAGCAGTCTATAGCTAGAGAACACTGCTTGCTCTGAGAAGGCTCCGGGGGGGGGGCACAATAGATCTTTCAAGTCGCAGTGCGATAATCCCCTACAACAATCTACTCCCTAAGTTTATCCTTAAGAATGCGACTGTCTATACCTGAAAAATAGGCAGAGGCATGTACTCAGTGAGTCGCCAGAACCAACGGTCTTACCAATTGAATACAACGTTCTTGAAATCATAAGTCGATTTTCAAATTTAAATTTCTTGTATCGTTGGTCCCGCGACCAACCTGCGCAACTAATAGTGGTTATCGATAGGATAACCTACCATTCACGCTATTCATGTCTTAGTTTTTTATATACTTATCATTTTCACTTGTTACATGCTCAGCACGTAGTTGGAAAATTCTGAATAAAGTGAAAAAAAAACCAAAAACAATTCTTACACTGTTATATGAGAAAGTTTTGAGCCACGTATAGAATTTTTTTTAGCGAATGGCCTTTGTGTGTGTGTGCGCGTGTGTGTGTGTGCGCGCGCGCGCATGTTTGTGTGAGAACAACATAAATCAAACATGAAGTATCCCAAGAAACTCAAATTTGGCAATCCGTTTAGTTATCACGCTACTGTATGTATTTCCAGTTTGTTTCGTGATGTTCCGGAAATTAGTTCCTTCCTTTTCTTTAAACTTCGCATATTTGAAGCATTATTCCGGTAAAAGTGATTTCTAAATAGCTCTAGGTGATCAGCATCGTTAAACATCCCTCTAAAGCAGGGGTCGGCAACCTGCGGCTCGCGAGCCACATGCGGCTCTTTAGTTCCATACGCAAATATTATTTATTTTATAAAAAAAAAAAAACATTTAAAAATCGTTCTGAATCGATTAACGAGGATTAGGCACCGATTCTATCTCTCAGCCATTTGTACTCACTTTTCACCGCACCCCTCCCCCGTGACACGCGTCGTCACTGTCGTCAGTCCATCGGAAGCTCTCGAATGACGCCGTCGTCGGATGTTTCTATGTAGGTTTTAATTCGCTTTCGACGCAAGACAATTTGGCGTCTTCACCAGTGCTTTGACTGTGACGTGTAGTTTGTTGTTTCAAGTAAAAGAGTTAGAAGCGAATTATCTTCTCAAAGTTATGTATGTACATATATATAATAATAATAATAATAATAATAAAAATAATATAATAATATAATAATAATAAAAAAACCGAGGTAAAGATAGGTGACATAATAAGTATTATATTTTTAAAATACATATTATACATATTTTTTTCCAAATAAGATACCTAACTACTTTTCTGAAGTCTAAATGAGCTGAATCTAAAACTGCAAGGAAAGGGAAACCCAGCCTATGTTTTGGTAGAAGAATTGGTTTGTTTTGAAGAAAAATTAATTCTTTTTGCAGAAGATATTCAGAGCGGTAAATTACTTCATTTTCAATTTCTAAAGCAATATCGCGATAAAACCAGTGCAACTATTGACACGAATTATTTCGGCACAATTAAAGATGAATTTGCTGACAGATTTGAGCAATTCAAAACCAACAAAACCACTTTAGCATTCATAGTAAATCCTCTCAACACAAATAGTAACGAAATCCACATTGAGCCATTTGGAATTGATATTGGATCTCTAGAAATGCAATTGATCGATTTAAAAAGTAAAGCTTTGTGGAGTGGAAAATTTACAGAGTTGAAAAGCAAGTTGGAAGAGTTGGAGGTCCAGAAATGTATACGTAACGCAACAAAAGTGGACAGCTTTAAAAGAAATGCCGCGAGTTGAGGCACTTATATTCGACGCATGGAATAGTCTTCCAGATTGCTACAGTGAGGTGAAGAAGTTGGCATTTGGAGTGCTGATTATCTT
This sequence comes from Triatoma infestans, assembly GCA_011037195.1. NCBI lineage: Eukaryota > Metazoa > Arthropoda > Insecta > Hemiptera > Reduviidae > Triatoma > Triatoma infestans. The sequence goes on from JAAEAF010007321.1 coordinate 17,896, forward strand.
CGGATCGACATATTCGTGCGAGCAAGCGTTCTCTTGCATGAATATAATTAAAAGTAAAGTAAGAAGCCAACTAACAATGAAAATTTAGAGTCGTGTTTGAAACTTAAAACAACAAATTATGAGCCAAATTTATCCAAACTTTCTAAAACCATGCAAAGCCAACGCTCCCAATGAATTTGTTTGCTCAAATGTATGTTATTGTTTTTTTTATTTAAAGTACAAGTTACATTGTTTAGTAAAGTTTAAATTTTCTACTTGAATAACCATGCAAAGCCATCGCTCCCATTGAATTTGTTTGCTCAATTGTTTGTTATTGAAGTACAAGTTAGTATTGTAAGTAAATGTTTAATTGTTTTAATTTTTTACTTAAATAATAAGTAATTATCTAATAATGCCATATATATATTAACTAATTTTTTGCAAAAAACACTACTTATATATGAATAAATAGATATTACTTTCTCTTACTCCTAGTAAGAGGAAGTATTGTAATCTTGGTCAAATTTTGACGATATCGAGTTTCACCGTAAATTCCGTTTTGAGGTCCCTGAGTCCAAAAAGTGGGTTTTTAGAATGGGTCTGTTTGGGTGTGTGTGTTGTGTGTGTGTCTGTGTGTGTGTATGTATGTGAACAGCATAGCTCAAAAACGAAAAATCGTAGAAAGTTCAAACTTGATATTACGTTTAGGTATCACCATGGGATCTGACGGTGCGTTATGTGTCAATATTCCTCAACCGGAAGTACCACTTTACTAGTTGTTTTTTTTACGTTTTTGCAATTTTCTCAAAAATGGCTCCGAAGATTTTCTTTAAACTTGGTATATCAACTACACATACAAAGAGCTACAACTTTTATTTGAAACATTTCTTTAGGAAAATTCATTTAAGGGCACTTCTGGGGAAGGGGTGGGGTTAGGTTTTCATCTTAACTGCTGTTTCAGTATATTAGACAATTCTGTCATCTAAATAATGTTAATTAGAATTAAATATGTTGTTGAAATTCCGAGTTTGAAAAAAAATAGATAACCGGAAGTGCGTTTTTACTGAAATATAATTTCAGTTTTCTGGTATTTTCTCGAAAATGGCTCCAACGATTTTCTTTAAACCAGCGTTGTTAACTATACATATAAAGAGCTACAACTTTTATTTGAAACTTTTCCCCTGATAAATTCATTTAAGGGGACTTTTGGGGGAGGGGGGTTATGTTTTTCTTTAAAATGCTATCACAGTTGATTATACAATTCTGTCATCCAAATTGAAATAACTAGAAATTAATATATGACCCAAATTCCGAGTTTCAAGGAAATTAGTAAACCGGACAGTTTTACTGGACAGTGTTTTCACTTTTCGACGAATTTCATTAAATTTGGTACACTAACTATAAAATTTGTCAATTATAATTTTGAGTACTGGAGTAAGAGAAAGTTGTGTGAGTGTTTCACACCAGATTTTTTTTTCTTATGAATAAATAGATCAGTTTTTTTTTATCAAAAAACTTTATTTATGCGAGTACTATTTATTGTTGGCAAGAAAAAATTTTGTGGCTCTTTAAAAACTTTGAAATTTTGTAAATTGTAATTTTTGACTCTTCCGACTCAAAAGGTTGCCGACCCCTGCTCTAAAGTGTCATTTCAGTATAATATACATGGAACCAACATTAAATCCTAGGGAAGGGTACATAAGGTTTACGTCTTCTCTTATTGGATGTTTGTAATACGAATGGACCACGATCATTTTCTCAGAAGACATTTGCATGTGCCCCAGGAATTTGCATGTCGCGACGTCTGACCGACCTAAGCGACATTGTTTATCATATCTGATCAATTTTTCGCCACAATTAACGACGCATATAAAGAAAATCAGATAAAATACGCGATAAAACTTTATCGTTTTGCATAAAAAACTATCAACGCTATATACAAACTTTTCTCTTGACAGAAATATCCAATACCATCAGAATAACAATCAAACATAAATTTATAAAATAAATTGCCATTTTTGTTAGGTAATATCTATTTAACGGATCTTAGTGTGATTTAAATAAGTATTTATTTATAATGTGCAATTACATTACCTATTTTTGCAATGTACTCAATTATTTTGTTGTTTAAAACTGTTATTTTTGTTATTAAAAGGCCCCGCAAGACAACTTTGCAACGGACCCTTTTTCTCGGCCCGGGCCAGGCACACTAATATTATCTCCACTTTATACCATAATCTCTAATCTAACATAACTCTACTCTACTCTACTCTACTCTACCATAACTTCCTAATACCTGGCTCTAGTTTTTCTCAATTTTCTTCACATACTTTCCAGTTCTGTTAACCTCAAAATCCCACCCCTATTCATAAATTTCTTCTCATATAATTTTTTTAACAAAATGTGCTAATTGTGTTCTTGACTATTTTCTTCTAATAAATTTTTATTCTATTTTTTTTTTTTTATGTTTAAAGTAGTATGTTAACTCGTTTTTATTACTTTTTATTACTAGGACAAAATTGATTTTTGTCAAAATTCCGTGATTGATCAAAATCGGTTGACCGGAAATGGGTCTTTACTGAAAAGTTTTTTATTACTTTCTCTTACCCCTAGTAAGAGGAAGTATTGTAATCGTGTCAAATTTTCGATATCGAGTTTTCACCGGAAATATCCGTTTTGACGTCCCCTGAGTCCAAAAAAGTGGTTTTTAGCAAATGGTCTGTGGTGTGTGTGTATGTGAAGAGAGAGAGAGGAGAGAGAGAGAGAGAGAGAGAGAGAGAGAGAGAGAGAGAGACAGTCTATGTGAACAGCATAGCTCAAAAACGAAAAACGGTAGAAACTTGAAACATTATATTCCGTTTAGGTATCACTATGGGATCTGACAGTACGTTATCTGTCATAATTCCTCAACCGGAAGTACCACTTTACAACGTGTTTTTTTTTATTATTTTGCAATTTTCTTTAAACTTTGTACATCAACTACACATACAAAGAGTTACAACTTTTATTTGAAACATTTCTCCGGGAAAGTTCATTTAAGGGCACTTTGGGGGGAGAAGTGGGATTAGGTTTTCCACTAAAGTGCTATTTCAGTTTATTCTATAATTCTGTCATCTAAATAATATTAATTATAATTAAATATGTTGTTGAAATTCCGAGTTTGAAAAAAATTGGATGACCGGAATATGCGTTTTTCCTGAAATGTATTTTTTTAGTTTTTTGGTATTTTTTGGCGCTTTTCTCGAAAATGGCTCCGAAGATTTTCTTCAAACTTGTTATATCAACCTATAAATACAAAGATCTACAACTTGTATTTAAAACATTTCTCTGGGAAAAATTCATTTAAGGGCACTTTTGGGGAAGGGGAGGGGGGTTATGTTTTTCTCTAAAGTGCTATCATAGTTGGATTATACAATTCTATCATCCAAACAAAATAAATTACAAATAAATAGACAAGCTAAAATTCCGCGTTTTAAGAAAATTATTAAACCGGAAGTACGCTTTTACTTAACATTTTTTTCAGTTTTCGATGAATTTCATTAAATTTTTGATACATAAACTCCAAAATTTTGTCAATTACAATTTTGAAAACTGGAGTAAGAGAAAGTTGTGTGAGTGTTTCACACCAGATTTTTTTTTTTTTTTATAACTACTGATCTTTACTTTTTATTTATTATTTATTTTGTAAAAATATTTATTATTAACTGAATGGCAAATTATAGACTTGAAATTTTTATTCCAAGTTTTGTCACTAACTTAAATGTAGTGAAGGTGATGTTACATGCTGGTTCATATGTAGGATTAGTATTGAATATGTTAGTAAATTGTAGTGAAGCAGTCAGTGCCTAGATCAAACCCTAATTCACTTGAAATCTTATTAAAAACATTTTTTTCATGCCTTTATAACATTTGGGGGGAGGGGCCTTAAATACGATCTAAAGGGACATTACCCATTTCAAAAATTTTATCCTATTACATACTTCGAACTTTATTGTTGAGAAATGAAAAGAATTTTTTTCCCCCCTTTGGTGGATATAATTAGAGTATTGCAATCAAAAAGAAAATAATTAATTCATAATTTGTTGAAAATTAAACTTTATGTTTGATTACAAACTTCCAAAGAGGAGATCTATTAATAAAATTATGAGCAAATGACGTGTGTTGTTGTTGTTGTTGTTGTTGTTGGGGGTGGGGGATACACGTTAATAATTTCTTTCAAATGCTTATAGAATAGTTGATAGGTATTTACTACATACACACACATCAGTAAGCCATAAGCTGAACTTCAAAGGAATTGGGATCCTATTTATTTATTCAAAGTTCCATAACGATGGTTCCATAATAATTATTAACATCAATGTAAATACACATATTACTTTCTTCTTCCTCCTACTGCCAGATTATCGTAATTAAATCTTTTCACAGGAAATACACGTTATGGGGTCCCTTGAATATGAAAACAATGTTTTTAGCGAATGATCTTGTGCGTGTGTGTATGTATGTATGTATGTATATGTATGCTCAAAGATGAGGATTCCATTTAGACATTACCCTTCGCATCGGGACACGAAGATTTCGTGCCAAATCCGTCTACCGGAGATGCGACGTTCCTGAATGGTTTTTTTTTCTTCAGTTTTTTTATGATTTTTTTTATCGAAAACGGTTCGAAACAATTTTCATTAAACTTTGTACATTATCTACCCACACAAATAGGTATTAATCACTTTTATTTGAAACATTTTCCCGGAAAAATTGATTTTTGGGGGGGTTGTGGGGGAACAGTAGCGTTATGCTTTCTTCTAAAGTACCATTTTAGTATAATACAGTTTGGCTAGGGAGGGATCATCATTACCATTTTGTGGTCCTGAATCAGCCCTTGCCGTCGCTAAGAGGTTTCGCGACAGACAGATAAGATTTTGGGAGGTGAGAGTCTTGGAGAAATGCTCGGGGGACACGCAGGGGTGCCTCCAAGCTAAAAGATTTATAAAAGGAATTAAGCAGGGAGATTCGGAGTATCTCCGGTCCCGAGCCAGCCCTTGCCATCACTAAGAGGTTTTGTGACAGTCACATCAGACTTTGGGAGACGAGGGTTTTGGAGAAATGCTGGGAGGACACGCAGGGGTGCCTCCATGCTAAAAGATTTATCAAAGGGACCAAGCCGGAGGTTTCAGATTACCTTCTGCCCCTTAGTAGGATAGAACTGAGGACCTTGGTGTGTAGTGACCAGGCACACATGGGTTTCTAGTCGTTTGCATAATATAGGGACGTCTAGTCCCATTTGTCAGAATTGAGATGACGGATCAGGGAAACTGTGTATCACTATTTATGTCAGTGTCCCCGTTTCGCTGGCACTAGGTTTCGCGTATTTGGGAGGGAATCTCTCTCGCAGGATTGCCTGGGCGAGTTGAAGTTTAAGGATATCTTGGGGTATTGTACACTGACCGGTAAGCTACCGGGAGAGATTATTTAAAGGGATGATATGGAGGGCATCGGGAGGGATAAAAGCCATATGGGCTTAGGTCCCATGCCTCAGGCACCCTGTATAATAATAATAATAATAATAATAATAATAATAATAATAATAATAATAATAATAATAGTATAATACATTGGTATCTCGGTATACCTCTGTTTTAGATACGTCCAATTCGGAATACGTCCTATTTGGACGAAACAAATTTTGAGCGGTATACAACTATTGTTCGTTATACGACTTAATTAAATTATACGCGCCATCTATGACCAAGTAGCACTATGATATCTACACTATTCATGAATTTATACTGCTGACTTCACTTAGTTTGAAACCAACGACTCTCCATAAGTCCACATTAAAAATTACATATTTTAGTGTGGAGAGTCGTTGGTTGGTGTATGTACTGCTCTTTCGGTGTATTAGTCCCCAGACTAGACCTTCACGGTGCCACAGTCTATAACTTTGTTAAATTTCTTCTGATTTTAATTTGTAGGTAAAATTTTATTAATCATGAATTGCAAAAAGGCAAATGAAAAGCAACAGAAAATAAAAAAAAGAAGACTAGAACCACAATGGAACTGAAAAAAGGAGATTGTTAAGAAATATGAAGGGTGGGTATGTGTATTCCAGATATAACTATTGCATACCGTATTCCGAGAACGATGAGATTGATAGACGTGAAAAATAAAGACATTTTTATTTTATTATTTTTTTTTAATTTAAGGCGCGTCAAAATCTATGGTCATTAGCGCCCGAAGCATTCTCAGTGCACTGCAGGCCTCCGGACAGTGTTCTCTTGTTACAAACAACACTGTCCATCACCGGACAGTGGGCTGTGAAGGCTCATAGGAAGAAAAAAAATCTAAGATCCTGTATTTTATCCGTCGTAGCATGCATATTAGTTATGTTCCTGACCGGTTTCGGATATTCATCCATCGTCAGAGCAAATTCACCAAGTTCGTGTAGAGAGTTCACTTTAACGAAATGTTTCTGTAGACTCACACTTGTTGGTTGTATGTATGTGGGAAGGTTATAAGGTTATGTTACTACATGTGTGTGTTTCATGACAAATGAAATTATTATAAATTGTGATTAGGCATTGAAAATAGTGTGTAATAAATAGCATGTTTTGAAGAATACTTTATAACTAATTTTTAATAGTGTTGTTAAGCATGCTCAGTGTTTTATCAAGTCATTTTCATGGGGGGGGGGGAGTTGATAAAATGATTGGATAAAACACTGAGCATGCTTAACAACCTCTTAAAATTTAGTTATAAAGTATTCTTCAAAACATGCTATTTATTACACACTATTTTCTAATACTTAATCACGATTTATAATAATTTCACTTTGTCATGAAACATACACATGTAGTAACATAACTTTATAACCTTCCCACATACATACAACAACCAACAAGTGTGAGTCTACAGAAACATTTCGTTAAAGTGAGCTCTCTACACGAACTTGGTGAATTTGCTCTGACGATGGATGAATATCCGAAACCGGTCAGGAACATACGTAAGTAATATGCACGCTACGACGGATAAAATACCGGATGTTATCCAGCAATGCGGAAGCCAGCCACATTTTCAAAAAATCTAAAGGTAGCACAGCTGGACTCGAATCTGGTCGGTCCTCCGGCTACTGGGAATCCAGTATGCTAACCACTTAGCTATTCCCTTCCCTTAAAGACATTATTAAATCTGCTAATGTTGCGAAAGGGGTAAAAATCAATCGCTTTAGACAGTTGAGTCTTTAGATTATTTTACAATCCCATTAATATACCATATCAAAAGAAGTTTTTTTTTTTTTACATGAGAACGGATTAATCATTTTTACATTACTTGTTATGGGAAAGGTTGGTTTTGTACACGTCCAATTCGGTATAAGTCCAAACATCAGGAACTGATTAAGGTCGTATACCGAGGTTCCACTGTATATGGTTTTTAACACTTATAAAATATTAATAGACATTAGAAGCATTGATAGCATTTGAAGTTTGAAGAAAATCGGTTAACCGGAAACCGGAAGTGTGAGTTTAAAGAAAACGTTTTTGAGGTTTTTTTTTTTTTTTTTTTTGGAATTTTCTCGAAACTTTATATGATTTTATTTAAAACTTAGAATACTTGTTGCAAAGATAGTATTGTATCACTTTTATTTCCTATTAAAATTGTGGAACGAATGAGCTATATTATATTTTTTATTAATTCATAATTCTCCATCTTTTAATTAAAAATTTAAGCCAACCAATATCCTAATGGATTATGCCAGGTTATGACCCCTGGCGGTTATTTTATATTCATTACAGAGGTGAGACTTGCGCAAATCATTAAACTTTTGAACTTATAAAAAAAATAGGTAGGCACGCCGTATAAACTCTAGAAAATCGATTAAATTCTCTTTTTCACTTCGTCTTATTGCAATAACAGGGGGGGGAAGTATTAAGGTATCTATAGCAAATTTTCAAAATTTAAAAAAAAAATTGATCACCACAAATTTATTATGTTTTGAAAGTTCTTTTAACTGAGTTAAAAAAAAAAAAAAATCTGGTGTGAAACACTCACACAACTTTCTCTTATTCCAACTTTCTCTTAGACCAATTTTATAGTACCAAATTTAATGAAATTCGTCGGAGTTCGTTGAAATTCGTTGAAAACTGAAAAACCTATTCAGTAAAAGCTCAGAATTTTGGCCATCTATTTATTTCTAATTAATTTATGTTTGGATGGTAGAATTGTATAAACAAGTATGATAGCACTTTTAGAGGAAAACATAACCCCATCTCACACCCAAAAATCCCTCTTAAAACGATGTTATCAGGAGAAATGTTTCAAATAAAAGTTGTAGCTCCTTATATGTATAGTTCACAATCATAGTTTAAAGAAAATCATTGGAGCCGTTTTCGAGAAAATACTAGAAAACTGAAAAATACATTTCTATTTAAAAAACGCAATTCCGGTCTTCCGATTTTTTTTCAAACTCGGCATTTCAACAACATATTTACTTCTAATTAATATTATTTGGATGACAGAATTGTATAGTAAACTGAAATAGCATTTTAGAGGAAAACCTAACCCCTTCCCCTCACCCAAAAGTCCCCTTAAATGAATTTTTCCGGAAAAATGTTTCAAATAAAAGTTGTACCTCCTTGTATGTGCACTTGATATACCATGTTTCAAGAAAATCTTCCAAGCCATTTTTGAGAAAATCGCAAACAAGTAAAAGAACCAGTTAGTAAAGTGGTACTTCCGGTTCAGGAATCCTGATAGATCCCATGGTGATATCTGAACGGAATATCAAGTTTGAACTTTCTACGATTTTTCGTTTTTGAGTTGTGCTGTTCACATACATACATACACACACACAGACCATTTTCTAAAAACCAATTTTGTTGGACTTAAGAGACCTCAAAACAGATATTTCCAGTGAAAACTCGATATCGAAAATTTGACACGATTACAATACTTCCTCTTACTAGAAGTAAGAGAAAGTAAAAAGTTAATATTTATATGTGTGTTTTTTTTATATGTAAGCCGCATTATTTCCAAAACAAAACAAAACAAACTTGATATTACATAATATAGGTATCAGCTTGAATCAGACAATAAAGTTTTGGTGAAAATTGTTTAACCGGAAATATCACTTTACCCAATGGATTTTTCAGTTATTTTTATGCGATTTGTTTAAAAAATGGTTCCAACGATTTCCTTTAAATTTTATGACTACAGTACACACAGACTTGTAGGGGCGGTCTATCATTTTAATTTAAATGATTTTTCTATAATAAATTTGTCACATTATGATTGATAGCCTTACCTTGGCGATGTACGAGAATCCATCCGCAACCGATCGGGAACAACATAAATAACGACGCGGAAAAATAACCCATTCGGTTTAAGTTCAGTAGGTTATGAGATTTAGAACTACTATTTTTGAATTGCCTCTCGCCTTTCCTAGTAACATCCGTTATAAACAAAAATGTGATCTCGTGATTCTCATATTTTATGTAGGGTGAACTTTTTATAATAAAAAAAAGAAGAATGTAACTACATTTTTGTCTGTCATTTTATATACATATATATATATAGCATGTCATACCCGAGAGTACTTAATTTGACGAGATTTATGATATTGTCAGTATAAACATCGTGCAGCTGTGATTCAAATGTAGGCCACGTTTCAATTCAGTGCTGAGTACTGGAAAGGGAAATTTTTGGTATGCTCTGTACATATTTATGGTGATATCTAGGTTAATTTCAGACATGAAATGATAAACATGAAATGGGAAACATGAAATTGTAAAGCATAACTGAAAATAATTTATTTTTTAGACATTTTTTTCTTAAATTTTGTTCTTGATAGATTATTGTAAAATAAATAATAGGACATATGAAATGTTTTGAACTAGTGTTCAATTACACAGGATTAGATTAGATTAGATTCTTTGGGGGGATTGGCTCTTCAGCCTGCGCAACCGCGACCCCCGTGGGTCTATTGTGGCACCCCCTAAGTTGGAGCCCTACCCTCGTCCCTGTCCTTCATCGAACTGTGGAGTCTGGGGAGATCTTCCCAAGTGGTCAATTAGAGCACCCTCTCTAGCCTTGTCTGCCTTAATAGACCCGAGCGGGGCCCCTGGCTGATGCTTGCAGGCACTAGCTTTTCTTCTCCGAAGGGGCAGTACCTCAGCCATACTAGCCCCTCGCACTGACTTAGCACGTGGAGTGCTGTTTCCTCTTCTTCCTGTCAAAACCTACACAGGCTATCCGTTGCCAGGCCTATGCGGTGCATGTGCTTATTGAGTCTGCAATGGCCAGTGAGAACGCCAACTGCCATCGTTATGGCCACCCGGCCTAGTTCGAGTAATTCTGCAGTTAGCCTGGGCGAATAGCTATAAATAAACGTTTTCGCCTGCCTTTGGCCTGAGGTTTTAACCAACCATTCCCTTGATCGGGTTGTGCATCCATGTCCTGATGAATGCACTCCTGAGGCATTTTGAGACACCACAGAACGGTTCCGGCCCTATAAGTGTACCGATGGAACCTCCCCAGGCCAAACGATCTGCCGCCACACTACCTCGGTGACCCGAATTCCCGGGTAAATTACACAGGATAATCATTTACAGTGTGTTGGCAATTTAAATGGTATATCTTGAAATCATATTAATCGTCTGTGGAAGGATCGAAGCTACTACATAAAAAAAAAAGGACCTATCCTTAAAAAAAAAAAAATAACCCAACAAGCCGGGTAAAAATCAAAAATTCTTTCCTGATCACGTTCACCTAAGATTCACAATGCCCCAGGAATGCAACCATAATAACCTCTTTTACACACAATCTATTCCGATTAAATCCTATTTCCTGTATTTAATCCACTTACAATTCAGGCAATGAACAAGTTTCTTCCTCTGTTTCCGCAAATTCTACTACACAACGGAGCACTGGAAGAAAATTATAACATCTTTTCGATAAAAAAATCTCTCCGCACCTTTTCCCCACCTCTTCATATTTTTTCAATCCCCCCCCACACACACTCCTGGGCACGATAACACAAAATTATTCTCGAAATTGCGTCAAAAAGGTCAAAAGATTAAACTTAACAGTAACAGGAATATTAATTGTTTCTAATGAAATTATTTCAAGTGTAGTTCCAATCCTAACTTAGCTACTTTCAGTCAGTTTATCCTTTAAATGGATCACAAGTGTTAACGAAAGGAGTGAAATGTTATTTGCATCTGTTTACCACTTCAATAGCGTTTCCTAGTTTTCGATGTTTCCTGTTTTTCCACCGTTACGAAACACACCGTTAATATAACAAATAATTTTGATTTGCAATATTTAGTTGAATATGAAGGTTTATCAACCTTCTGTAAACCATATGGTTCCGTACTTAATAAAACAATTTCATCTGCCAACAATAAATAACGGATATTTACTTTTCCTACATTAATTTTCCCTTCCCCCCCCCCCCCCCTAAAATCGTGAAAATCATTCAGATATAACGCGAAAAGCTTTGGGCTCAGAAAAACACCCTTGTTTTAAACCACAGTTTGTTTCGAAAAAAATTCTGATAATCCTTTTTTTTTTTTTTTTAAGCACTACAGCCCTTGCAGGGCCTTGGCTTCGTTAATAATTTTGTTCCAGACCTCTCTATCCTTGGCCTTCTCCCTCCACCTTTTCACTCCGAGCATTCTTATCCCGGCTTCTACATCGTCAGTCCATCTCTTCCTGGGCCTTCCCACTTTTCTTCTTCCTGTCGGCTTGTCCTCATATAGTCTTTTCACGATGCGATCTCTTTCCATTCTTATAAGATGTCCCATCCACTCCAGTCTTCGCGCTTTTATTTCATTAAAAATGCTGGGGGATGCATACAGCCTTGCTAATTCCTCATTACTCCTAATTTTCCAATTCCCGTTAACCAGGGTTGGACCAAAGATTTTCCTTAGAACTTTCCTTTCCCAAACTAGGAGTAGTTTAGCATCACTTTCCGTGAGAATCCACGTCTCACACCCATACATTACCACTGGTCGGACAACCGTCTTATAAATACGAATCTTATTTTTTTTGGAGATCGCACGTTCCTTGAAAACCTTTTGTAACGCAAACAGGCATCTATTACTTGAGGCCAACCTATCTTTTATCTCAATTTTTACATCTCTATCTTGCGTAAAGATGCAGCCTAAGTATTTAAATTGCCTGACGTTTTCGAAGGACTCACCACCTAGACTCACATGGGACAACCGGTAAATGGCGTTATCAAATCTGGATGCCAGCATGTATTTTGTCTTTGAATAATTTATTTCCAGTCCTACAGTTCTTGCCTTCTCCTTGAGTTGCAAAAAACCGTCTTCTAATGCCCTCAAGGTTCTACCCACAATAACAACATCATCTGCAAAAGCCAAATACTGAATGGATCGATTAAATATCGTGCCATTCGGATTGATTTCGATGCTTCTTATAACTTTTTCTAGCATGAGATTAAACAGTATCGTCGATAGTACGTCACCCTGCCTAAGCCCTCTATCGATAACGAACTCTTCTGAATAACCTCCTAGCACCTTAACTTTTGCAGCCGAGTTTCTAAGGCACATCTTCACTAAACTAATTAGTTTAGAAGGTATTGCAAACTCATTCATGACCTCAAATACTTTAACCCTGTACAAAGTATCATATGCTTGCTTGAAGTCAATAAACAAATGATGCAGGTCTATGGTATATTCATAACATTTCTCATGCATTAACCGCAGGGAGAAAATCTGATCGGTTGTTGATCTATTCCGCCGAAAGCCAGCTTGGTAATCGCCCAATATTTCGTTGGATTACACTGTTAACCTTTTTGCTACAAGTTTAGCCATTACTTTATATACAGTCGACAACAAGGCGATTCCCCTATAGTTTTCGCAATATGTCTTATCCCCTTTTTTAAAGAGTGGACATATCACAGCAACTGACCAATCTTTCGGCATTTTTTCATTAACCCAGATATTTGTTATTAATTTAAACAACCTATCCCAAAGTTCCTCACCTCCAGATTTTAATAATTCCGCCGATATCCCGTCCTCCCCAGGAGCTTTATTATTCTTCAGGGACAAAATTATTTCTTCAACCTCTTCCTTCTCCGGAAAGTCAACGTATTCTTCATTCTTAAACTCACTTATAACTTCCCCTTCCAATTTTTCAGTTTCCAGACTATTACCTTGATTAAGGAGTAAGTCGAAATATTCAGCCCATCTTTTCCTCACCTCAACTTCACCTCCTATCAATGTTCCATCAATTCCTCTACAGAACTCTACCCTTGGCTGAAACCCTCTTTTCTCCTCTTTTACAGCAGTGTAGAATTCTTTCACTTTATTATATTCTCCATCTTCTTCCAACCAAGAAAAACCCAATAAATCCAACCAAAATTTTTGATTGGTTGGATAAATTTGGAAGATAATTCTAAATTGGGGTGGTTTGTAAAAAAAGTGCTTCTCAATGAGGCAAGTTAAATGCCTACTTTAAATCAATAAAAAAAGAAAAAAAAAACAAACAAAAAACACTTTTTTTCTTTTATTTGCAAGAAAAATTTATAATAATAATAATAATAAAAAGAGAAAAATAAATTATCATCTAATAAATAAATCTAAATAAATAACCTGTATAAGTCGAATAAATTATCTGAACCTTTTTTGAAAAACTCGCTTGGTGTACTCATTTATGGCACAGAATTTACATTTTACCCAATTTTCCTATCTATTTAATAGCATTGAGTTAAAACAGTTTACTCTACTGTTTTTATAAAAAGAAATACCAAGACAGATCTCAACTAAATTTACATTTCCTTTCTTGATAACAGGAAATATTACAGACTTTTTAAAACTAGAAGCAATTTTTTACTACGTCAACAATTAATTTACAAAATTTTGGAGGACTATTCTTTGAAAAACTCATATTAGATACGATCGGGAATTGTTTTTTTATGTGCTTATTTGATTTTACCTTAGATAATGCCAGGTTTAACTCATTAAAAGTAAAGTTGACATTGAGAATTTAACGGTGCACAATATATCATATACTGTTAGAAGTGAACAGAGAACTGAAAAATTACTTCCAAAAGTATTAATGTATTTATGGTGATCACAAATCAATTCTTTATTTCGCTAAATTTCCAAAAAACTCTTTACTATCTTTAATTTTACTGAATTTATCATGTATCATTTGTATTTTTTATTGTCCTGACAAATGCAGTTATTTAACGTAATCATTATTCCTGTTTCTATAATAAATTCAATAATTTAAAAGATGGTATTTATACTTTTGTAACAAATAGTTATCAAACCGTGTTAACAAACAGTGTTTACAATGAATTTGTTTGAACGAAATAAACTTTTGACTGTATTTACTGTGAAATATTGCTTTTTCAACTGTTTACACAATACCACACTCTATTGTATGGACCCGAACCTGTACATAAAATTATTCAATAATTTTATTTTAAATGTTGTAAATTGGATGTTGAGGTTCGGTCATACAAAAGAACTTTTTTTAACTTTCTACCGACGTTTCGGCAAATTTATTGCCTTCTTCAGGGTAAAAATTTTCAGTTAGAATTACTTACAAACTCTAGTTAAACCTGTGACATACCATCACGAAGTGTTACGTTATTTTAAATTTCTAATTTTTGTTTAAAATATTTCTCATCATTAGCGAAACTATATTAATTTAGGCCTCAGGAGGAGAATATGGCTTTTGTTTTCTATTTTTCCGTCATTTAATTTACAAAATTAAATCGGCTTATAAGATCTCTGTAAAGATTTCCAGCTATCGTAAAGCTTTCGATCAAATTAAGAATTTCTCCAGATAAACAACATAAATCATTTACCGACGATTCGATCACTCCAATTAAAGTTTAATTGCCCCTTCTCGTCACCATTTGTCCTTCCATTCATATGCATAGATTGAAATCTTCGCACATAGACAAAAACTGATGCCCTCATTTATTTACTAAATTATCTTTTTAGAGCATTACCAGAAAAAATATAAAATTTTATCATTATTTAAACAGTCATATAATTCAGAAAACTCATTTTCCCTACTTGTTACACTTTAAATACGCTGGCAATATATAAGTATTCCCGTTCATTAATTTTATTAACAGAGTCTTATTAATAATAATAATAATAATAATAATAATCTTTATTAATCTTCATTTCTACATACACTTGTATGAACAAGACATGTCAATACATTAAACAATCTAATAACAACTTTTTTACAAATCAAGTCTATGTAAGAAAATCATCCAAATTATATATTACTCTATCCAGGAGCATAGTTTTTAGTTTAGATTTAAACAATTTCATTGTCGGTGAAGATGAAATTTCATTTGGAAGCGCATTGAATATTTTCCTTCCCATAAATAAATAAGAAGATGTGAAAAATGAGTGGTTTGCTTGAGGAAAAGGAAAGTGGTCACGGTTCCTCCGAGTATTATATTTATGGTTGAAGGTGTTGTAATTATTTCTAATTTTGTAGAACCATGAACAGATGGAAAAGATATAAAGAGCTTGGAATCGTGAGGATTTTATTATTTTTAAAATGCAACCTGCAGCTTTCCGTTGGGTCTTGCTTTAACCATTGCACGAATAGCTCTTTTTTGGAGGCGGAAAATTCTTGATGTACATGGGCTGTTTCCTCAAAACATTATCCCATAGGAAGCAGTTGATTGGAATTTTCCAAAATATACTACTTTCAAGGCCTCGAGGTTGAGGATTAGAGTCAATTTTTTCAAGAGAAATACTATGGTCGAAAGTTTAGGAGCCAGTGAACCTATATGTTCTTTCCAGCGCAGATCTACAGAAATGTGGAGTCCAAGAAATTTTGTCGAAGGTGGGTAGATTATGCTGCCATATTCAGTCTTAACTAAAGGAGAGTACTCTTTTCCACCTGGAGCAACTGAGTAGCACAGACCAAACCGTCTTGGAATTATTCATTTTAATTTGTCTTTGGACCATCTAAAGATGTCGTCTGCTCTAACGTTGGCACAATTCACAATGTCATCCTCGATTCCTCCAGTGAATACTGTGCTGATATCATCTGCATGTTGAATTAACTTGTCTCTCCTACTATTACATTACATAAAATATATACTATCACCTATTACATAAAAACATGTTGCCTTTTTACTTTCTCTTACTCCTAGTAAGAGGAAGTATTGTAATCGTGTCAAATTTTCGATATTGAGTTTTCACCGGAAATATCCGTTTTGAGGTCCCCTGAGTCCAAAAAAGTGGTTTTTAGCAACTGGTCTGTGTGTATGTGAACTGCATAGCTCAAAAACGAAAAACCGTAGAAAGCTGATACTTGATATTCCGTTTAGGTATCACCATGCGATCTGACTGTGCGTTATCTGTCAAAATTCCTCAACCGGAAGTACCACTTTACTAGTTGGTTTTTTTACTTTTTTGTGTTTTTCTCAAAAATG
>JAAEAF010007322.1:0-29327 GCA_011037195.1 Triatoma infestans
CTTTATACTGTACAAACTAATTGATTATAAAAGAAAAACTTAAAACTAGGCAGTGTTTTCCTGCTTGTTAAGTCAATAGGTAAGTCGTTCCAAAGTCTAGTAGCAGTAACGGTAAAAGAGTTTGGTTAAGTTTACAGTCCTATATGGTCCTATACGTATAGTCTGGAGTAGACAGTCCTTGTGGTTCGTAAGTCTAGTGCAGCTTTTTCGGTAAACATGTCCAATAATAAGTATTTTGGAGTCTGTGTCCTAAAATAAACAGTTGGTATATGAAATTGTCCATAAAGTATTTTCTATGGACAGTCAACATTAAGCCAGTTTTACAGCAAAGTAATTTGGTGTAATATAATCGTGTTTCCTAATATTTAATATGAAACGGATATAGGGGTTAAGTGATCGTTGTAATTTTGTGTTAAGTTCCGAAATAAGGTTAGCATATATAGGCTACAGTAATCCAATTAAGGAAATATGATTTAGGCTTTCTAAAATATATTAACAAGTGTTTGCGGAGATAAAAGAGATTGTGACAGAGGAAGCATATACATACACACATTTTATATAAAGTTAAATCATCTTTATAATCCAAGGATATGTTACTTATTTATTAAGAGGAAAACCCATTGAATTCGTTAAGTATTAAAACTATGAGTCGTAAAAAAAAAGGCTGTCAAGGACACACATTAGAGATAAAAATATAAGATTGCTATGATTCTAGCAGAAAATCATTTTTTTTTTTTTTTAATAAAAATTAAATTGCAAAAAAAATAAAAATATCTTCTTCTATAAATAATATTAAAAAAGAAAAGAAATGTAAAAGATGATATCCTAACAAAGGAAGGTAAAAAAAAAAAACAACCATTGGGGATGATGAGTGGATCAAGGATATTAATTACAAAACTTTTAACAATTATTTCATAATTTGTTAATGAAGTATTATTTATTATTTCAATAGTAATAACCTTTACAAAATTTTTCTTATTGCTATATATGAGGAGGGGAAATATTGCGAATCACGGTAAAATTTTTCATAATTCATTTTTAACCGGAAATACTTATTTTACAGTTTCCTGATTATAAAAACGCATACATTTTGCGATTAAACAAATGATGTTTTTAGCGATTAGTCTCTCTCTTTCTCTCTCTGTGCGTGCATGGTTGCGTGTTAGATAGATAGGCAGAGTGAGAGAACAGGATGAAATACAGGATAATTCAAAACAGACCGATTAGTTAAAAGCGGAGAGTTTTCATTTTCTTTAAATTTGCTATTTTTTAATCAGTTATCCTACATAGTGGGATATAGTGGTGGTGTGATACAATATTGGTTAGCTTACATGTTAATTAGTTACATAGTTGCATTATAGTCGCAGAATACACCACAAATAATATTGAACAAAACTAAATTACATTTGATTTATTATGTTACTATTCCCCCCCAAAAAAAATCAATGTAAGATAAAACTTGACATATTTATATCTGTGCAGTTTGCATTCCAGATTTTTAAAGAAGATGGTTATAACATGGAACGTTCAAAAATTCTCGATCAATGGGATTGATGGGAGGACAATAGGAATTTCTCTCTTATGTGCCATTTCAAACTAAAGTACTTACGTACGTTGCATTAGTACGTTGATTAGTGGTATGCAACAAAGAAGTGACGTTTCACAGCAGTTTCTACTTATAATTACTTTCTCCTTACTGCTATAAGAGTAAGTACTGTGTTCGTGGCAAATTTACGAAATTAACATTTAACAATTAAATGGTTTACGATGGTTTGTTTTTTGAGGTCCCCTTGTATCAGAAAAATTGGTTCTTGGAAATTGATGTTGGGGAGGGAGGAGGGGTCAGCATAACGAAGTTGCACTAACGAAACTGGTATATTAATTAATCATAAAAATAACTACATCTTTTATTTGAAACATTATTATGTGAAAATTCATGTTAGGAAGTTTCTGATGGAGAGAGCTGACCTTAGGATTTTGTAATAAAAACCAGAAGTGAAGTGAATTCACCACAGAAAAGCTGGACGTGTTAGTTTCATTAGTAACCGCAACAAGGTGCCACCATCGGCCACCTGAAGCGTACTTCATTTTCTACACTTTACGCATTACACTCTCATGTCCTGCCCATTACAATGTTTGGCGAAAAACTAAGTCCGCCCAATCTTTCACCTAGCAGCTGACTGAATCATCAAAGATTCATAAGATTCGAAGTGCAGAGTAGCACATCAAATGAATCAAATTTAGTTACTTGCCACCTAGGACAGACCTATTCATATAAATGGAGCGACAGCAGCACAGTTTACAAGAGTTTACGACCAGTTAACAACCAGTCAGCTTTCCTTCTACTACCTTCTCATCACTCAGTCAGTCTGTCTCTTTATATTTCTCTCGCTACCTAACTTCTATATACCTGTAAAGTCCTTGCAGTTTGTGTGTTCTTTCATCATACGTGTTCAGCATGTATTCTAGTTTATTTCTCCAGAATCCATTCTATCTAATTTTCTCTTCTTTGCACATCCATTATAAACGGAAAGAGAAAGTGAATATTAGCTGACTACCTAGAGGCTTATAGTCAGTCACAATTCTACACTGAAGAGGTCAGTCTCCGACAGACAATCTCCACTCACCAACTTTAGTTTAAACAGTAAACATCAGTCGCCTTAACATAAACATCAACCTTGAAAGGTTCATGTTATTAGCTACGGCTATTAGCTCACCATTGTTAGAACAATCAAGAGTTCTAACTTTTCACATTATTCTACAAACGACTCACATCAGCCAACGCTACCTAACTACCTAACCCTTACTATTCTACATTCAACACGCTACCAATCAACCATCATCATCATCTCCTCTTCACTTGGTCACACTCTCAACTCGCTCTATACACTCTTCTCTCCTTATTGAGTAAAATAATAAATATATAAATTGTAAGTGTATCGTCTACAATACTAGTAACAATCTAATACTAGGCCGGATTTGTCGAAAATCGATTTACCGGAAGTTCGACTTTTATATTATATATTATCGGATGCACACATATATATATATTTTAGATTATATATGAAATTTGGTGAAACTAGGTAATAACCGTATAAATCAAACTATGTAAATTGCAAAGCAAGTGAAAGTCGTATGAATAGTCGTGCGGGATTTTTTTTTACTTTCTCTTACTCTTGGTGAAGTATTGCTATCGTATCAAATTTTCCGAAATTGAGATTACACCGGAAATAACATGTTTTTGTTATTAACCCCTATATATGCGTGTATTTGTTTTACAAAATTCTCAAAAACGAAAAATCACAGGTAGCTCAAGCTTGGTATTCCGTTTAATTACTACTACCATCGCATTAGACCACAAAGGTTTCAGTCGGAGTTTTTAACCGAAAGTATGACTTTACTAAGTATTTTTTTTCCAGTTTTTCGTGGTTTTGTGGAATATAACACAAACGATATTCTTTAAGCTTCGTATCCTAGCTACATTACTTAAATACCTATCACTTTTATTTGAAACATTTTTCAGGGAAAAATTCATTTTTTGGGGGATGCTGAGGGCTCAGTATAGCGTTATGCTTTCCTTTAAAGAACCTTTTCATTACAATGTATGGTGCTATCGCTAGAATGCCGTGAACAGTTAGGATCTGTGGCAAACCGCAATAGCCTTCGGCTAGGCTTGGGGCCGGGGCAAAAAGGCATTCAAGGTACCGAAGAGGCCGACAGGTTGGTTGGCAAAGGAGAGCACCTCACAAACGCCCATTAATCCGGAGCCTTTCTGCGGCCTTTCTGCATTGAAATATGGCTAACAAGGAAACATACATTATATTGGAAAAATATTGCGGGGCTGAGGCACTCTACGTTTTTCTCGACAGAACAAAAGTGGAGCTAAGAAAAATTACTGCCCTAGTTACGGGGCATTGCCTTTTAAGGAAACATCTGCATAATATAGGTTTCTCTCTGTGGACCCACTTTGCAGGAAATACGGCCAAAAGGATGAGACACCGTTTCACCTTCTTGGAGAGTGCGTACACCGTTGCTCGCAGACGATTCCTGAAATTTGGCGCCCAAATTGTGGAGCCAAACGCGGGATCAGAAATTTCACTCGCCTCAGCCCTGAAATTTCTGATCCAGTCTTGATATGGCATTCTACGGGATGCACAATAGATCCAGTCGTGGTCTAAGTGTTGAACCTCTTTGGAGGCTCCAGGTTCTAGATTAGATGATTCTATCACTATATATAATATTAATACCCACTAGAAATATTGCTAGTATTCCAAATTTGAAGTAAATCAGTTTAAACATAAGTGCAATTTTATAGAATATGTTATTGAGTTTGTTTTTTTTTGGGAATTTTCTCGAAAAAAGGCTGTAAATATTTCCATTAAACTTGGAATGCTAATTTGCATAGAAAACCATTCTATAACTTTTATTTCAAAGAAAGATTTTCTCTAAAAAAAAAACTGATGTTAGAGAGTTCAATGGAATTTGTGGCATTTAATTTCCAATATTATTTGAAATTTGCTTCAATTCTGTTAACGCTGCCTTTTGTGGACTATAATGTAACTACATTGAAATAACTACCTGAGCCAAGGGTGCTTTCCATCAGCATATTTTAACCTCACTCTTCTATATTTATGATAGAGAACTGAAAAAAATAAGATAAAGTATAGATTAAAGTTTGTAAAATATAGAGAGGAATACCTTCCTTATTAGAATTAAAGGAATATTTCATTCCAGAATTTTGTTTCACTATATTTCCTCACGAATATACATATTTAATGCTAACTTGCAAGTTAGTTAAAATAGTTGCGGCCCACATTATTATTGTACAAACGAATAGCATGATTTGGCCTAATGATTGTAGACATCTCTCAGGTCAACACGTTTTACGAATAAACAAAGCCATCTCTTGCACGACTTCCTTATTTCTACTTTTACTAAAACAAAATAATATAAATAAAAAAGATCTGGTGCGAAAACACTCAAATATCTTTCTCTTATTTATATGACGTAACATAAATATCGATTAGTTGAAGTGATTAGATTTTAGCGTGAAAGATAGCGCCAATAACATTTGTGTAATTCAACGTCCAGATTCCTTAGAAAAATAATTCAAATGAAAGTCCAAAAAACAAAACAAAAAATAAAGCAGAAACCTCAAAAATCCAATCTGGTTAACTAATTTTTTTTCAAATTTGGAATTCTAACAATACATCTAACGCAACTTAATATTTTATTGTTCGTTAAACAGTACATTGTACAGCATTTACTAAGATTTAAAAGGAGAGAAATTAATGAAGAAGAGTTTTTGAGAAATAAATGCTAGAATGAATACTGAACACTGTATAAATAAAATAGAGACACACAACTGTCCAGGACTTTACACTTAAATAGAAATTAAGAGTTTAAGATTGAGTAAAGATTGGTTGCTAACGCGTTGTAACTGCTGTATAAACTGTTCTGAAGACTGTCTCTTGTAGGGATAGCGCAGCTGTATATATACAGAGACTCCCACTCTAGTCTGGCCTATTATTATTTATTATTTGTTTGTGTGGAGGGACCAAACCCTACGCTATCCAAAACCACTCTGGGCTCATATAGCTACCCCAAGAAAAACAAGAACTAACCGGGTACTAACAAATATCCAGACCCAGATCTAATCCATCTAAGATTCATCGCAGTCCGAATAAATCGGACAATAACCTTAAGCGAAAATAGCCTAAGCCCTTCCACACACATCCTATTCCGACCAAGGGTCCTAAATCTAATTTCCTCACAACCCAGCAATCAGTCATAAGATGGACGGGTGTTTCCTCCTCTGTCTCACAGACTCTATAAAATGGTTTAAGGAGCCCCATTATGTAGAGATGTCTCCTTAAACCACAACGTCCAGTAAGAGATACAAGCAGATATCTGAGAGAGCTCCGTAAAAGACACGGCAACGTCTCGCTAATGGCCTTGTCCAGACCCCCGATGAGCATTTTGGACTGCCGTAAACCAACGGAGCTCATGCATAAGGATGAATGCTGTGAAGCTGTCCATGTCTGGAAGCCTAACAGACGTGTGCTACAAGACACGTCAACAGCAGGCTCGGGACCAATGAAAGGGAGAGAGGCGCCAAATTTGGGTAACCTATCCACCTTCTCATTCCCAAAAATATTCCCAAATGACCTGGCACCCGGACTAGAAGCACATCCTTCAGAGAAGAAACCTCTTCCAGCCTTTTAGGACATGCTAACACCAACCTGGATGTGAAGACATATGAACTCAGCGCTTTCAGCGCAGCTTGGCTGTCCGAGTAGATACAAACACCTTTTAACTTAGTGTTACGTACCCTCTCATCCAAGATACAACAAAGAATAGCATAAACCTCAGTCTGGAAGAGAGTGGTCCATTCACCAAGAGATACTGCCAAATGATCTCTGGTCTCAAAATAGACCGCAGCTCTGGAGCTACCATCCATTCTGAAACCGTCTTTGTAACACCAGATGTAATTATCAGGTATCGTCCCGATCTTGATCAATCTTCCCTAGAAGGTAACCTGACACTGTAAGAATGCTCAACAACTTCTATCAGAAGGAAAACCCGTAACTGGAACCTTCAGAAGCATCTCGTGATGAATGATAGAATGACCATATCGCTTACGCTGCCAAAAAGGTGCCTATTTAATTCTATAACAGGCTTCCATTGCCACAGTTTTCACCTTTACAAGGAGCGGTGGAATTCCCAATAAAGTCTCCATTGCAGCTGTTGGCATGGTCCGCATCGCACCGGTCACCGCCAGACAAGCCAAGCGTTGAATATCCTCAAGCAGCAGTCTAGCGGATCTTATCTCAATGCGACGCCACCATACCACAGCCGCATATATAACAACCTAGGTTTAATAACCATACCATAAATACAAAACATTATCTTTGGAGTAATCCTCCAATTTTTACCTACGATTCTTCGACACATTGCCAAAAGGAAATAATTGCCTTTTGATGCTGTGTCTTAACATGTTCTGACCAATTTAATTTACTGTCAAGAACCACTTCAAGAAACTTCACCGATTTGCAAATCTAAACAGAAGTTCTTAATAACCTAGGAGGTTTTAATCCTACGATCTTCCTCCTCTAGTCTGGCCTAAGTAGCGAGTGAGATTCTCTACTTTGTGTCTTTCTCTCTGCTTTGGATCCCTCTCTTTGGATCTTATTACAAGCAGGAAGAACTTTAATAAGGAAAACTTAACGATGCTGGAGCCCTCCCGTCCAGAACCCCAACAAATCAATCTTCCGAGAAAAAAAAAGGTTAACAAGTAAGTGATAGTCATTTATATCTGAAGATTGAACAGGAATTTTTGAGATAAAAATCGCGAAAAACATTAAAAAAGAAGAAAAAACTTCCGTAAAGTCGAACTTCCGGTTGATTGATTTTTGACGAAAACCTTATTGTCAGATACAGTGGCAGTATCTAATTTACGGAATATCAATTTTGAGTGGTTCGTTTTTGTGATATTTTATTCACACATAGACACATACTTACATACATATTTTTGGCACTTTGAAGGAACCTCTTCCGGTGAAAACACAATTTCCTAATTTTGTCAATATCGCAAATACGAGAAAGAAAAAGCTCCTATAGCAAAAATATTTCTCACTATATATAAGTTAAGTTACTTTATAAGAATAATGAAACTTAATAATAATAAAAAGACGTGTTATTATTATTTTTTTTTTATGAACAATAACGGTTAGTACACTATCTTAAAGTGAAGTTAATTAATGTGAAATGCAATTATTTTTTTTTTTTCAACTATTATTTAAACCAAAAATGTTTATTAAAAGTTTGAAACACTATTAACAACGTTACCATAGATGTACTTGATATTCAAAAGCATAACATAAAAACCGTTAACATTAGCCGGTTATTAAATTTGTAAATAGCAATTAATATGGTTTTTATTACAGTTTTAACTTTTTTTCTTTGGTTAACCTTTAACTAGCGTTTAAAAAGAAAAAAGAAAAAAGAAAAAGAGACTATTTAGCAATATGACATGTTATTAAATAAAAAGAAATTATCTGTTTATAGTTTTTAGAAGTCAAGGCGACCCCGTACTTGTTCACTTTATTGAGTGAGTATTACAATAAATGACTCAAGTGAGTAGGTGTTGCAAGCACCTCCCGTAACCGTAACTCTGTGTTGCCTAGTCTGGTTAACTCTATGACTCATACTGAAAGGTCCGGTTTGATGCTGCGTACAGTTTCTATTCAACTGAATATGTTTTTCATTTTATGTTATTCATGTTTTTTTATTCATTTTTTGTAAAAAATCTGGTTGTGAAACACTCACACAACTTTCTTTTACACCAGTTTTCAAAATTGTAATTGACAAATTTTATTGTTTGTGTACCAAATTTTATGAAATTCGTTGCGAGTTTGTCGAAAACTGAAAAAAAAAAAATGTTCAGTAAAAGCGCACTTCCGGTTTACTTATTTTCTTGAAACTCCGAATTTTGGTCATCTATTTATTTATAATTAATTTTGTTTGTATGGGTACCATTATATAATCAACTATGATAGCCCGTTAGAGGAAAACTTAACTCCACCACTCCCCTAAAAGTGCCCTCAAAATGAATTTTTCCAGAGAAATGTTTTAAATAAAAGTTTAAAAGTTGTAGATCTTTGTATATATATGTAGTTGATATAACAAGTTTGAAGAAAATGATCGGAGCTATTTTTTTGAAAAAATTGCAATTTTTTCATTTTTGAGCATTTTTTGTTTGAGGAAGTAAAAAAAAATACCAGAAAACTGAAAAATACATTTTAGTAAAAAACTTGTTAATTGTAAGTAAAAAAACTTCCGGTCATCCGATTTTTCTTTCAAACTCGGAATTTTTAACGATAAATTTAATACTAATTAATATTGTTTAGATGATAGAATTGTATAGTAAACTGAAATAGCACTTTAGAGGACAACCCACCACCCCGTCCCATAAAAGTGCCCTTAAATGAATTTTTCCAGAGAAATGTTTCAAATAAAAGTTTAGCTCTTTTTTATGTGTAGTTGATATACCAAGTTTGAAGAAAATCGTCGGAACATTTTTGAGAAAATTGCAAAAAAGTAAAAAAAAAACAACTAGTATAGTTGAGGAATTTTGACAGATAACGTAGTGTCAGATCTCATGGTGATACCTAAACGGAATATCAAGTTTCTATGATTCTTTCTAATAAAACTTTCTATGATTTTTTTCGTTTTTGAGCTATGCTGTTCACATCACACACACACACACACGCTATTTTCTAAAAACCACTTTTTTGGACTCAGGGGACCTCAAAACGGATATTTCCGGTGAAAACTCGATATCGAAAATTTGACACGATTACAATACTTCCTCTTACTACGAGTAAGAGAAAATAAAAAGAATTTTTCTTTTAAGGCGGTATTTTTAAAATATATATAGAGCTATGAATTATACACCCGGTTGTAGGACCAGGTAGGTGAATCCTGGCTAGTGCTACCATCGGGCCCAATAAAACTGGTTGTAAAATATAAAGTTATTTTTTTTAAATATTTACCTCTCACAGAGTCCACCTAAAAATCAAGCTTTCCGGAAAACGGTAATTGTTCACAAGCGTGCCCCCAAGATGGAAGACGACTAGCTATATAACCTGCTCACTACCACTCTTCCTACAATCACATTTTTGATATTTCTGATTTATTTATTCATTCATATTTCTTTATTTCTTTCTTATTCTAATTCATTTAAAAAATGTATCAGAGTAAATATAAGTAAAAACTACGAAACACAATCAGAGTTTAATTTCAAATATTGTCGTCCCAAGAACTTGTAGATTTGAAGTACCGAACACTGGCTAATTAATTTGTAGAGACAGTAGACTAATTAATTCTAAACATACCAAGAAATAAATTACTCATTATATGAAAGAAATGAAATATATCAGAAATAATAGAAATGAGTATAGGAGTGAGCAGGTTACTGTAGTTAGTCGTCGTCCATCTTGGGGGCACGCTTGTGAACAATTACCCTGAAAACAATTTTAAATAAAACGAATAGATCTGTATTTGTATGGTTAGCATTCAACATTAAATAAAAAAATCTGGCTTGAAACACTCACACAACTTTCTCTTACTCCAGTTCTCAAAATTGTTACTGAAAAACTTTATAGTCAGTCAGTGTACCAAATTTAATGAAATTCGTCAAAAACTGGAAAAAAAAAAAACTGTTCAGTAAAAGCGCACTTCCGATTTACCAATTTTCTTGAGACTCGGAATTTTGGCAATTTATTTATTTCTAATTAATTTTGTTTGGATGGTAGAATTATATATTTATTCTATGTAGCAGTTTAGAGAAAAACAAAACTCCACCCCCTCCCCTAAAAGTGCCCTCGAATGAATTTTCCCAGAGAAATATTTTGAATAAAAGTTGTAGATCTTTGAATGTTTAGTTTACATAGGAACTTTAAAAAAAAATCGCCGAAGCCACTTTTGAGAAAATGACGAAAAAAAGAAAAAAAAAAAAAATCATTTAATAAAGTGGTAAAATAAACGCTCATCCGATCATCCGTTTTTTTTTCCAAACTCGGAATTTCAACAATACATTTTATTCTAATTAACATTATTTAAATGACAGAATTGTATAATTAAACTGAAATAGCACTTTAAAGGAAAATCTAGCCCCCGTCCTCCCCCAAAAGTGCGCTTAAATGATTTTTCTCTGAGAAAAGTTTTAAATAATAGTTATAGATCTTTGTATCGTTAGTTGATACAAATAGTTTGAAGAAAATCGTCGGAGCTATTTTTTGAGAAAATCGCAAATAAGTAAAAAAAAATAAATAGTAAAGTGGGATACTTCCGGTTGAGGAATTTTGACGGATAACCAAATGGTCAGATCCCATGGTGATACCTAAACGGAATATCAAGTTTCAACTTTTCTACGTTCTTTTTTTTTTTTTTTGAGCTCTGCTGTTCACACACACAGAGACCATTTTCTAAAAACCACTTTTTTGAACTCAGGGGACCTCAAAATATATATTTCCAGTGAAAATTCGATATCGAAAATTTGACACGATTACAATACTTCCTCTTACTTAGGAGCAAAAGAAAGTAAAAAAGTTGATATGCATTTAATACACTTAAAACTATTTATTATTTAGGAAAAAAATAAATAACATACAACAATAAAATAGTTATTGAAAGTAAATTTGTTGATGTAAAATAAATCTTTGAAAGATTTAAAAAGTGAAAATATTCCTTTTTTTTATTTTTAATAAACAGCTGTTAAACTCAATGGTAAATGAGATGAAACGGTCTCACAGTTGACACAATTTCACTAGTATTAGGCGACAAACAAATTTTTCACAATCAAATAAAATTCTTAGAAAGTGTCACAAGACAAGGGACATAATAATAAATGAAATTCGATAATTTTTTATAATAATGAACTAAAAAGTATTGTTTTATTGTTATAAATTGATCATTTCAACTTGTAACAGTTATCCAAAAAATCTGGTGTAAAACATCCATATAACTATCTTTCATTGCAATTCTTCTAGTTCTAATAGACATAATTTCTTCAAAATTGGTATTTTTAGTAAATGATTAGTAAAATATTATAGACGGGAGAAATCAACACTATTATAATGGCAGTTTAAAGGGATGCAACATCATCCCCATTAATCTCAGAGCTTTAAAAATTACCATTATCAAAAAAATAATGTTGGTCGGAATCGAGGAAACGTTTTAAGAAAATCTAGTATTTTATCCGTCGTAGCGTGCATATTTATTTTCTTGCTGACCGGTTTCGGAGTTTCATCCATCGTCAGACCAAATTCACCAAGTTCGTGTAGAGAGTTCACTTCAACATAATGTTTCTGTTACTAATTAAACAAGTGTGAGTAACAAGTAACAGAAACATTACGTTGAAGTGAACTCTCTACACGAACTTGGTGAATTTGCTCTGACGATGGATGAAAATCCGAAACCGGTCAGGAAGAAAATAAATATGCTTGCTACGACGGATAAAATACTAGATGTTATCCTGCATTGCGGATCCATCGACACATTCAACAATGCAGCTTTAAGAAAAGTCACAATTCCAGTTCAGAATTGTAGCCATTATTTCTGGTTAATCAATTTTCTTCAAATTTGAAATTCTAGCAATGCTGCTATAATGTAACTTAATATAATACAGATGGTGAAATCATACATTGTACCGATCTGATACTGTAGATAGTAAACGAAGTTTAAAGAAATTCGTTGGAGCGTGTTTTCCAAAAAGTTCCTCAGTAAAATTTATTGATTTTGACCAGAATCTTATTTTCAGTTACCTTGACGGTACCTTGAACGGATATGGTAGGTCTGGGGCTGCCGTCTATTTTGAGAAGGGAGACCGCATTTGGCTGTTCTTTGTTGTATCTTGGATGAGAGGATATGTAACACTAACTTAAAGGGTGTTTGTATCTGCTCGGTCAGCCAAGCTGCGCTGAAAGCGCTGAATTCAAGTGTCTTCACTCCTTAGTGTTAAAAGATTGGAGGAGCTTTCTTCTCTGAAAGCGGTGCTTCTAGTCTGGGTACCAGGTTATATGGAAATTTTTGAGAACGAGGAGGTGGATAGGTTTGCTAAATTAGGCGCCTCTCTTCCTTTCATTGGTCCCCGAGCCTGCTGTTGATGTGTTTTTTGGCACATGCCTGTCAGGCTTCCAGTCTTAATCAGCCTCACAGCACTCCTTATGCATGAGCACAATGAGTTGTCGGCAGTCTAAAATGCTCATTGGGGGTCCGGGCATAGCTTTTAGTGAGGGGGTCCTGTGTCTTTCCCTCCCTCAGACATCTGGTTGGTTTCCTCACTGGGCATTGTGGTTTAAGGAGACATCTCTGTACAATCCCTTTTGTAGGGTTTGTGAGACGGAGGAGGAAACACACGTACATCTTATGACGGACTATTTGGGCTACGAGGAGATTAGGTTTAGAACCTTTGGATATCGGCAGAAGTGCTTAGCTATGTCCTTTCAAAGTTATGGTCCGATTTGTTTGAACTCAGGTGGATAAAACCCGGGCTCGGACTTTTGTTCCAGACCCTGTAGTTGTTATATAGGGAGGCTTTGGATAGCGTACGGTTTTAGCCCTCCTCTCCTTTGAATAATAATAACTTTGAACGGAGTTTTAAGCTTGAGTTTCTAGCGATTGTTTGTTTTTGAGTTATTTTGTTTACATACACACACACACACCACACACACACCACACACACACACACACACACCACACACACACACACCACACACACACACACACACACACACACACATACTTTCTGTGAAAACTAAGTTTAAAAAATTTGACACGATCATAACAGTTCCTCTTATCAGGGATTAAGAGGAAGAAAATGGCATGAAGGACCAAGGCTTGGTAGACAGCAATTTTTTTTTATGGGTGTCTTGGGGAAAGTATTGTCATCACACCGCGATTCACTACTAGGTTCGCAACCAAATATAGCATCCATTTTGATACACGATACAAAGTCAACATCATTACAGCCCTCCCTGGATGGAACACTGACTTCTTGCACCAAATTGAGTACGAATAGATGGAGGCATTCGTATTATATTAATTCTGACGGACACATTATAGGCGGTCACCCTTTCAAACCCAAAGGGATTATCAAGTTAGGAGCTACTTAGGATTTTCATTTGTTTTTCAGTGATGCTATCCCATATAAATATGTATACAAACGCCAATAAAGAGACTTATTTCTAAATACTTGTTTTTCTTACTTAGTATGCCTCAGAATAATATTTCCGATAGAAACTCTGCTTGAACATTTAGACACGAACACACAGGAATAAGAGAAGTAAAAATTAAAGTAAGCTAATTTAGAAACTTAGCCCCTCCCACCCCCACATACAGCGCAAAGTTTATATGTATTATAACATAAAGAACAGTTAAAATGTAATATTATAGTCATGCGTACGTTGTAAGTTTTTTTGTAATAAAAGTTAAATTAGGAATATTTAAACCGCCTTATTCTTATAAAACAACCTGCGTAATAAATCAAAAACTAATTTAAAACATAATAATTATCTACATTACTGTAAAATGATGTAAAGGAAGTAATATTTATTTTAAGTACTTATTATCTCTTTAATTACTTGTTTTTATTTTTTTATTTTCTCTAACCTGCTGTTAATGGTACTATTGCGATTCGTTGTCCAGTTTTCCGATATCAAGTTTTCACCGAAAAAACTAGTTTGAGGTCACCCTGAGTCCAAAATTATTTTTTTTTTTTTTTTTTTCAGTAAATGGTCTGTAAGTGTAGGTATTTATGTGAACAGTTTAGCTCAAAAATGGAAAATCACAGAAAAGTTCATACTCAACATTCCATTTGGATATCACTAAAATTATATAGGGGTTCGATTCCCGTGAGAGCAAAGTCGGTGTTCAAACCCAGCATCGTGCTAAAAATGTGGGAAGCTACAGTTAGTAGCGCCCTAGGTAGTGAAGACCGGAACTAAACAGCATGGGAACTGCGGCATGCTTATCAACCAACCCCCCTATTCAAATCGCCGTCTGGCAAGCTTTGGCCCTTCAGGGCTGAAGCGCCATACGGTTTACGATTTTCCCCTCTAAAAAATGGCTCCAATGATTTTCTGTGAACAAGATATTATATTAACTAAACATACAAAATGCTACAACTTTTATTTGAAACATTTCTCTGGGAAAATTCATTTAAGGGTGCTTTTGGGTTGGGGTTATGTTTTCTTCTAAAATGCTATTTCCATATATTATATCGTCTAAATAATGTCAAATAGAATTAAATATGTTGTCAGTATTCCGAGTTTGAAGGTAAATCGGGTTGGCTACGATCGCGTTTCAACCCGATTTAGTTTACATTCTCCATTGATATAGATATTGAAGACAAACAAACATTTAGTCAAAATTATTAAATTTGAAGATAAATTTTTGTCACTTAAATCTCTGTGTAAACTACCAGTAAGAGAAGGTCGTGTGAGTGTTTCACACCATTATTTTTGCTTTTTAATTAAGCTTATAAACATTTTTTTTGATCATATTAAAAAAGGCATTAAATATTGTAAATCTAAAATTTATTATACTCTTGTTAGGTTTAACATAAAATAAGGAAGCCCAATGTTGATTAGATTCGCTTTATTTTTACAGTGGGCTTGACCATGTACACTGTAACAAGGGACAAACAAACAATCATAGCAAGCATAGACCCGTTATCATGTCTTCTTCTATTTAACGAACATAGGGTCATGGGAACAATGACAAAACGATTTATTTTCAGGTAAAGTTACTTCGTCTTATTGCCCAATAATTATAAAAAGGAAAGGTTTTTTTTTTGCGATCATGTCAAATTTTCGAAATTGAAATTTCACCGGAAATACATGTGTTGAGGTCCCCTGAATTAGTAAAAGAAATGTTCTTAGCAAAAGCGTGTGTTGATGGTGTTCGAAATATCTCGAAAATGAAAGGTTGCAAATAGGTTAAACACATGATATATTCCGTTTAAGTACCATTATCGCATCTGACACTAAGGTTTCCGTCAAAATCTACTAACCGGAAGTGCAAAAAATTTAGAATAGTGTGTTTCTTTTTTTATTGAATGCTCAACAATTTTCCAATAAGATTAAGGACAAACAATTATATTAAGATGATATATAATATTGACAAAAAAAAAAGAGCGTAAAAAGAATTATAAATTTTCTACTTTACCAACTCTCTACGCTACTTTACTCACTCTCGATATTTGGCACAAATTGAAAAATTTTTTTTTAATATTAACAAATATATTATACAATAATTACTATTAGCAACGTCACAAATAGATCACAAACATATGTCCGACAGTATAATCAGATTATAATAATGTCAACTATCTTTTCTCAAGAACCGTGAGAAACTTTTAACGAACTAAAAATGTCTAATATTTTATCTAGTTTTTGAATTTATATTTTTTACTATTTTTTACCTAAATTCTCTAATAATTTAACAAAGAAAGGATAAAATATAAAATTGTATATGGTATAATAGTGAACAAATTCATGGTTTATGGTTCGAGACCAAACTAGCTTAAATGTATATGGTAAAAATAATGATTTTTTTTCTTTACCTTCTCTTACTGCTTTATAAGGAATTACTGTGCAGTAATGAGGGTTGTATCTGATTTTCTCCGAGAGCTGAATGGTTTAGAGAACTGGAACGCCAAGCTGAGGTGTATTGTGTGGTATACTGGATTCGATTCCCGGACTTAGCCTTCGATTTGATATACGTATTAATGTTGAATATGAGGGTGGGTCCACAATTCTGGATCACTAACATCTGGTATTTTAGCCATCGTAGCATGCATATTTATATTGTTCCTGACCGGTTTCGGATTTTCATCCATCATCATAAGTGAACGCTGAAATAACTTATCGCCCGCCCCAGGCCCCCTAATAAAAATGACTTGATAAAACACTGAGCATACTTAACAAAGTATTCTTGAAAATATGCTATTTATTATACACTATTTTCTAATGTATAATCATAGTTTGAAATAAAACACACATACACACATAATAACATAACCTTATAACCTCCCCACATTTGTATGCAACCAACAAGTGTGAGTGTAACAGAAACATTACGTTGAAGTGAACTCTCTACACGAACTTCGTGGATTTTGCTCCGATGATAGATGAAAATCCGAAACCGTTCGGGGACAATATAAATATGCATACTACGACAGATAAAATACCAGATGATATATTAATATGAGTTATTTATATGGTAAAGTTATTTATATGCTTGCTATCCGTCTTCACTATCATAGACACCTAATCGGTAGTGGGACATAAAGCCGAAGTAGCAAAATAGGCATTATTTTATTATTTTAATGTTTTGAGGACACTCTCTCTCTCTCTCTCTCTTTCTCTCTCTCTCTCTCTCTCTCTGACCGCCATGTTCATGACGTCTCTCGCAGGATCTTTAGAACACTTGCGCAGTTAAAAAGAAGTCGTGATTTATTTCCATTATCAGTTCGTCAGTCACTTGGTTCCTCTTTTATCTTTTCTCATTTCGACTATTGCAGTGCAGTTTACGATGGCATCTCGAAGGAACTTGATGTAAAATTATATCACGCATGCATTAGATTTATTTATGATGTTCCAATTGACCATCATATAACCCCCCGTTCTGCAATAAATTATCCTGGCTAAAAACCATTCTTCCGCAGACAATACCTCTTGTTAGTATTCACCTTTAAAGTCCTTTCTTGCAAGCAACCTTCATACATATATTCCTTATTCCATTTCAAATCGCACACCAAATCTACCAGATCCTTCCAGTATGATATATATATATATATATATACCTCCAAATCGTACCTCCCTATTTGACATATCCTGTCTTGTTCAAGCAGCTTCCCTCTGGAATTCGTTTCCGGTATCTCTTAAAAAAAAGTAAAACTTTAAACTCTTTTTAAACATTCCGTTTTCTCTTACGTCCTCCAAGTACAACAGTCTTCAACATTGCAATAGAAAACAGTTATTAAATATTTTATTTTAAATATCTATTTTATTCTATCTTAATGTATAAAATCATATTTTTAGTCGTTTATTTCATTATTTAATGGTTGAATTTATTTCTTTTTTTTTTTTATTTTTTAGTATTTATTTATATAAGTTCCAATTTTTTTGAAGTATTTTCCATTTATTTATTTATTTTTTTCTTTATATGCTAGATTGATACTTTTGCTTTGTATTATACTTTATTTATTTATATTGTATTTATTCTTAAGGGAGCTACTTCCCAGAATAAAAAAATTTTCTTCTTCTTCTTCTCTCTGGTGTACGTTTTTGGGAAAATATTAAAAAAAAATGCAAAATTGCATGAAGCTGAAACTTGATATTACATTATTAGGATTTTACCATTGAACACGAAGATTTTGGTCCATAGTCAGTCAACTAGAATTGGGTCTTTACTGAATAAAGATTGTGAAAGTGTTTCTCTGCAAAATTTTTTCATGATGCTTAATAAAGAAGGGTGGTAATCGGTTGAGGATGTATTGCAATTTTTTGCTGGAAATGGTTAGAGTTAAGTTATTGGTATAAACTGTTTGATTTAAAGGAATACAAAATAAGATTTTTACTTATTTGTTATATAATAAGTTTTTTTTTTATTTAATATTACATTAAGTAAAAGTTTGATTTTATGCGTTTTTTTTTTCTTAAATACAGGAAATGAAATATTTACGAAAAACATGTTTGGGAAACAACTTGTGTTTTTGATGTTAAAATACGAGTATTCTACTGGTTTAATTAATAAATTAATAAAAAAAAAAAAAATATATATATATAAAAAAGAAGATAAGAAACAATTACATTAATCTTTAATTTTTAGAAATTAATCTAAAAGCTTTACTTTCTAAAGTGACTTGCTTTACAGGTTCTGATATGCGGAAGACATGGACTCTAATTTTTTGGGGGGCTTGTTACTTTCTCTTACTCCCGAAAAAAAAACTGTTTGTCTTTGTGTGTGTGTGTGTGAAAACAAAAAATATCTCTCAAACCAGAAGTCGCAGCAAGTGCAAACTTGATCTTTCTGTTAAATGTGGATGGATCGGCAACTCTGAATAACATCTGGGATGTTATCCGTCGTAGCAGGCTTATTTTTTATTTTTACTGTTCCTGACCGGTTTTGGATTTTCTTATATCGTCAGTATAAGGCTTGCCAAGCTCGTGTAGAGAGTTGACTTCAATTTTATGTTTCTGTATACACTTGGCAAAAAATCCTCAAATACTCAAAGAATTATTTAATTCTTTGAAAGGAGGAAAACAGAAAAATGGGACTTCAAATAAATAGGGCTTAAAACTATAGAGGTTTTGGTGAAAACCCCACCACTCATCCACTCTAGCGGAGAGAAACAGCCCCTCTCGCACAGAGAGGAGAGGCTCAGCCAGTATATATATATATATAAAGATGGACAGTCAGAGAATCATTCTGTGAATTCAGTTTTACACATCAGACATCATTCTGTTCATTGACACATCAGTTTAACATCACTCCGTACATATCATTTTAGCCACGTCAGTCTGTCAGTCAGTTCAGTTCAGTTCAGTTCTAAACTCTACAGTATAAAGTCCTTGGCAGTCAGTCACATACATATATATCAAATTATATATCTTATACCCATCTTAAGGTGTTATTTATCACATCAAGCATCAGCAACCAACATCTCCTCACAACACCCTTACAAAACTAAATATATGTGCAAGGGAGGGGATTAGCTCAGCGGTAGCGCGCTGGACTAGCCACTGTCCCAGGTTCGAATCCACAGCACTGCCTTTCTAGATTTTCTGTTCTTAGAAGCCTTTATAGCTTACTGCCCGTGATTGGCAGTGTTGCCTGAAAAGAGAACACTGTTTGGAGGCTGGCTGTGCACTGAAAAAGTTTTGAGAGGCACAAAAGATCTCTTTTAGGGCGCAATGCACTATCCCTTAAAAAGAATCTAAAAGAAAAACAAATAAAATATATGTGTATTAACTCAAACAATAATAACATGCGAATATTCCTAGTGTTTTGAAATAGATGGATATTCTTTTGAGAAAGTTGTAACATATATTATTTAAAGACAAAGTTAAATAGTGAAAACAAGATTAAACAAGAAAGTTAATAGGAGAATTATGGTAGGAAACTGTGCATACTTCACAAACATTAAGCTTCTTTGATCACCTTTACTTTCAAGAACAACAAAGGCAAGATTATACACGGCATTAATAAAACCTATCGTCTTAAGACGATATACTCCCAACCTGTGTTTGTTATGTGTTTAGGTTATTAAATTACTACAAATTATGCCAATCACCTAAACACTAACAAAAAACACAAACCTGATGACATCACGACCACGATGAAGCTAATACATTCTGGCCACAAAGGACGATGACTTGACATAATAGAACAACTTGAAATACATAAACACAAGACGCAAAACTTAATAAACGAACAGAGAAAATTTGCCAGTGAACCATTATTCAAAACACTCTTCCCACAATAGCAACAAAAACGCAATTACCAGTGCAAACATTACTCATGCACCAAATAGTTCTTACACAGATTTTATGTTGAGTCTTACACAGATTTTATGTTGAGTGGAATGCATAATAAAAAACTTAATTATAAAGATCGCTTAATTTTAAATTATGTTAGTTTAAATCGTTATTTAATTTATTTTTATATATTTTATATTGACTAGTTAATTGTAAAGTAAATCTCCCTCCAAACATTAGAGTTTAAAAATTAGACCTCCACGTGTTGTTTCCATTGCAAGGAAAATTTGCCCTTTAACAACCCAAACACATGTTTTCCGCTCTCAGCTGACCCATACCCCTTGACCTAGTTTAAGAGTTTATTTTTAAATACAGTTAAAAACACCAGTCAGTGTGTAAAACTGAATTTGCTCCGTGCAAGTCTGTGTTGTCATACTGTCTAGAAAAACGCATCCTGAAGATGGGACACAAAATGAAGCAGGCTACCACGGAAAATGTCTCTGATGCTTTCCAGCTCTGCGGAACCCACCACCACAACAACTACAAATCTAATGACTTAGTATACTACCTTAAAAGCGCATCGATTAGAATGGCTTGGATATATTATCAGAATAAGTGAGGATAGAATGCCAAATAAAAGTTCTCCATGTATCAGTATTTGGCAGAAGAATATATTTAGCTCCAAGACGCTGAAGATGGCTTGGAAAGGCAAAAGTTTTGAATAGAGAGGATTTGAGGAATGTTGTGAGGGAAATCAAGGCCCACCCCTGGTTGTAGAGCTACCTTAAACAATATCTAATGTTTGCTAAACTTGCTTCTATTACAGCTGATAAAAGGAAGAAAGTAAATTTTCAATATCAAGTTCTCAAGTCTGGAAATAACAAGTTTTGTGGTTCCTTGATTCCAAAAAAGTGGTTTTTAAAAATGGATAATCTCTCTTCTGTTATTTTTGTTGTTGCTGTTATTTTTTTAATAACCTTCCATTTCTACTGGTTCCATTTGCATATTTTACATTTTATAATAAATAATGGTTACTTAATATTTAATATAGAATAAAGTATTAATATGTAAAAATAAAATAAATCAAATCTAAAATATTAAACGAAAATTTAAAATATTAAATAAAAAAAATTATAATAATCAAAATTAAAATTACCATTAAAGTAGTAATTTTAAATTGAAATTGTAATTTTTGATTATATACTTATTTATTTATTATATTAGTTTATTTTTCATCCAGTTTATCAGTTATAATTAGTATTAATTTTCTTTATTCTATTTTATAATATATATACATATATATATATATGTTTCTCCTCTAGATTTAATTAACTTATAATTTTTCATTTTTTTTTTCTTTTATTTTTCTTTATTTTCGTTTAACTCTACCAAGGGGACACGGAGATAAGGATTTGCTCTCAAAACTTTTCCAAATAAATTTTCCACTCCTCTACGATTTTCTTGATAACGACTCCAATAAATTTTCTTTAAACTTAGTATAATCAGCTGCACACATGAAGAATTACATTTATATTCTGGGCTTTTCGAGAAAATTGATATTTTTGTTTGGTGGTGGGGGGGGGCTTTCCTCTCAAGTATTATTTTTTCTTTATTATACGAACCTTATCAGCGATATAGTCATTTTACCATTCATCAGGAGATGCTTTTGAAAGTTCCTATCACGGGTTTTCCTTCTCATAGACTGTTGAAGTCTTTTGTTTTCGATCTTTCTTACAGTGTCAGGTTTTACTTTCTAGGAAAGATTGAGTCCGTCTGATGTGATACCTGGCAAAATTACCTCCGGTGTTACAACGGACCATTCCAAAAAGGATGGTAGGTCTGGGAGCTGCGATCTTTTTTTAGACCGGAGATCATTTGATAGTATATCTTGGTGAATGGACCACAGTTTTCTAGACTGAGATTTATGCTATTCTTTATTGTAGCTTGGATGAGAGGATATGTAACACTAACTTAAAGGTTGTACAGGAATAGTGGCAGTTTAACAAATAAAGTTTCACGGGTGTTGATTGAAAGAAAAGAAGGTTGGTATAAGAAATGGGCTAAATTCGCGGAAGAAAATGGTATTACACTTAACACCCTTGATTTGAAAATACTAAAGCAGCAGATGCTTCAGGTCTTGGAAAATGAAAAAGCAGCTAAATTTAATCTTTTTCTAGAAATGGTTTCTAAGTCTGAATCGCATCCTGTATACAAGCAGTTAGATCACCAGATACAGTCATATGTAAATGATGACTACAGTCCAGAGAAAATTAGGGCGATATTCAAGGGAGAGGGGAGTTATATAGCTTGAATTATCAGCCTTGGCGCCAAAATTCCACTTTCACATGTTCACTTTGTAATACAGGGGAAAATGAGGACATTATCCATTTCATTGGTAGGTGTCCCGTACTGTCAGACATTAGATCGAATATTTTCAATAATCGTTTTATTGATAATCTATAGTGCATACAGTACCTTAATGGTGAAAATTGGACCCTGCTTTTCCGTTACCTTTCTAAAGCCTGGACCTATAGAGCGTATCTTGTCTCCCAGTTTAATTTTTATTGAGGGTTTTGTCTTTTAATTTTTCTTTTTATTGATCGCTGTGGTACTAGGTTCTACTTTTCTTTATTTCTTTAAAATATTGATTTTTCGAGAATTTAATCTTATGTTTTGTAAATAATTACTTCCTAATCATTATTATTCTCTTTTGTTCTGGTTTTTGTTTTTTGTTCTTTTATTATGTACCAATTAGTAATAAAGTGAAATTATATTTTTATAGAACAGATTGTACTCATGTAATTTTATATTTGAAGGATGTATACAACTCTTGACAGACGGACTTTTGTCCATTGTCTAAAAGTGTTTTTGTTCTTATATATATATATATATTTTTTTTTTTCTATGCTTAAAAAGTTGTATTTTTACTTTATTTTATTACTTTTTTTGTCTGTTATCATTTTCTTAATAAACACTTTCATTCATTCATTCATTCATTCAATAACTTAAAGGGTGTTCGTATCTGCTCGGACAGCCAAGCTGCGCTGAAGACGCTGAGTTCAAGTGTTTTCACTTCCAGGTTGATATTAGAATGTTCTAAAAGTCTGGAAGAGCTTTCTTTTATGAAGGATGTCCTTCTAGTCTGGGTACCAGGTCGCATGGGAATTTTTGGGGAATGAGGAAGTGGATAGGTTTGCCAAATTAGGCGCCTCTCTTCCTTTCATTGGTTCCAAGGCCTGCTGTTGCCGTGTCTTCTGGCATATGTCTGTCAGGCTTCCAGTCATGGACAGCTTCACAGCATTCATCCTTATGGATGAGCACAGTCCAAAATGCTCATTGAGAGTCCGGACAGGTCTATTAGTGAGATGTTGCTGTGTCTTTAACGGAGCTTCCTCAGGCATCCGGTTAGATTCCTTACTGGACATTGTGGTTTAAGGAGACATCTCTACGTAATGAGGCTCATGTAGTGTCTGTGAGACAGAGGAGCAAACACACATCCATCTTATGATAGATTGCCTGGTTGTGTGTGGAAATTAGGTTCAAGATCTTTGGTTCGGAACAGCATGTCAGTGGAAGAGAGCTTATGCTGTTTGCCCTTAAGATTATTGCCCGATTTGTTCGGACTGCGATGAATCTTAGATGGATTAGACCGTGGTCTGGATATTTGTTCAAGACCTGGTTTGTTGTTTTTCTTAGACTAGCTGTTTGGGCCCGGTTAGCCTAGGGTTTTGGATAGTCTAGGGTTTTGTCCCTCCCCTCAGACGAATAATAATAATAATAATAATAATAATAATAATAATTATACTAACCTATTTCATCTAACCTATAATATTCTGAAAAAGTATTAGGTAATCAGAAGTGCGACATTACTGATTTTTTTTTTTTTTTTTAGTTTTTTGCGATTTTCTTGAAATAAAGTTACCAATGAATTTCTTTGAACTTAGTACACCAACTAAAACTATCACTACTATTTGAAACATATTTTCGTATTAATCTTCGTGATGTTAGAAATGTTATTTGGGAATTGGAAAGTTGAAGCCAATAAAAAATATTAAAGCTCGTAAAAGTTCCAATTTTTTGAAAGAATTGCGATAAGAGAAAGTCGTTAAGTTTTTCTCATCAGTTTTCTTCTTTTTTTTTAATTTTTTGAGTCATGCCTTGGCCTCTCACAGAATAGAGGTCAATATCTATAAAAAAAAACAACTTTTTCGGCGCACAAGGCCTCAAAGCATCAACTTTGATTCCAAGAAATCCTTATTTTGAAAATCTAGCATAATGACAATAATTGTTTTTCTTATGTAAGTAAGAGATAGTAAACAAAGTTAATAATTAATTTTCCCGAGTTTTTTTTTTTTTTAAATAAAATAGTTTAACTTATTTAATTAAATTTCTCTTCATTATGATATGATTTTTTTACTTTCTCTTACTCCTAGTAAGAGGAAGTATTGTAATCGTGTCAAATTTTCGAATCGAGTTTTCACCGGAAATATCCGTTTGAGGTCCCCTGAATCCAAAAAAGTGGTTTTTTAGCAAATGGTCTGTGTGTGTGGTCTGTGTCTGTGTTTTTACTTTCTCTTACTCCTATAAGAGGAAGTATTGTAATCGTGTCAAATTTTCGATATCGAGTTTTCACCGGAAATATCC
Organism: Triatoma infestans; assembly: GCA_011037195.1. NCBI lineage: Eukaryota > Metazoa > Arthropoda > Insecta > Hemiptera > Reduviidae > Triatoma > Triatoma infestans. Next base: position 24,690 of record JAAEAF010007322.1, read on the forward strand.
GTTTTGAGTTCCCCTGAGTCAAAAAGTGGTTTTTAGCAAATGGTCTGTGTGTGTGTGTGTGTCTGTGTGTGTGTCTGTGTGTGTGTGTGTGTGTATGTGAACAGCATAGCTCAAAAACGAAAAACCGTAGAAAGTTGAAACTTGATATTCCGTCTAGGTATCAGCATGGCATCTGACAGTGGGTTATCTGTCAAAATTCCTCAACCGGAAGTACCACTTTACTTATTGTTTTTTTTACTATTTTGCGATTTTCTCAAAAATGGCTCCAACGATTTTCTTCAAACTTGGAATATCAACTACACATACAAAGTGCTACAACTTTTATTTGAAACATTTCTCTGGGAAAATTCATTTAAGGGCAGTTATGGGGGAGAGGTGGGGTTAGGTTTTCATCTAAAGTGCTATTTCAGTTTATTAAACAATTCTATCATCTAAATAATGTTAATTAGAATTAAATATGTTGTTGAAATTCCGAGTTTGATAAAAATCGGATGACCGGAAGTGCGTTTACTTTGCCACTTTACTAAATGATTTTTTCACTTTTTCACGATTTTCTCAAAAATGGATCCGACGATTTTGTTCAAACTTGATATATTAACTACTCATACAAAGAGCTACAACTTTTACTTAAAACATTTCTCTAGGAAAATTCATTTAATGGCACTTTTAGGGGAGGGGTGGGGTTATGTTTTTCTCTTAAGTGCGATCATAGTTGATTATACAATTCTATCATCCAAACAAAATTAATTAGAAATAAATGGATGACCAAAATTCCGAGTTTCAAGGAAATTAGAGAAACCGGAAGTGCACTTTTACTGAACGGTTTTTTCAATTTTCGTCGTATTTGAATTAATTTGGTACATAAACTATAAAATTTGTCAATTGTAATTTTGATAACTGGAGTAAGAGAAAGTTGTGTGAGTGTTTCACACCAGATTTTTTTTATACAATAAAGTGAAATGAACATTTTATTACGGCCTAATTTATTTGACTTACTATATTGAAAAGTGTCACGTAATTTTTTTGTTTATATATATTGTATATATGTATATGTAAAGGAGGTCACAACCTGTTATTTGTTTATTTTATTATTTCCTGTTGTTTTTTTTTTTTTTTTCTTTTTTTGTAAATAAAACAATTCAGAAAAATGTAGCTTATACACATTGGGTAGTCAACACATTATTATATATAAATATATATAACTCATGTATGTAACAAAAGAAAAAAAAAAATTAGAACAGAAATATAATAAAAATGAAACGTAAATAAAAACAAGTAGAAGATAAAAAGATTTAGAATGAGAGGAAATATGTACGTATATATATGATTGTTCACCTTGAGTGAGGACGGAAGTAAGCTGTGAAGATGTTCCCCAGCCGTGAAGAGGGCCACAGACCAAGTGAAAGAACTATTCTTGAAATAAAAGAACAAAAGACTGGTAATAATACAATGACGGTATTATATCTTGTATCTATATCTATCTTCTGAATCTTATTCATTCTCTTTTATGTCAACATTTTCTTTAAATTAACATCAAGAATATTTTCAAAAAAAAAAAAAAAATAGAAAATACAAATTGTTATATAATTACAAAAATATTTAATATTGTTATTTTTGTTAAAATATTTATTAAAAAATATTAAATTGAATGAACCAACGATTTGCTTGTTTCATTATTAATAACGGTCCAAACTATTTTTATTATTACTGCGGGAAAAAAATGCCGTAAGGTTTACTCCCTTCCTCTAGAATCATATATTGCAAGATTTAATAGTCTCCAGTGTAACAGATTCCTATTAACTTGGAGTAAATAGAAAAATAATTGTATTTCTGAAATTAAGTTTATTGAATAACTTTTTGTAAACAAACAGTGAAATATCCTACGACTTTTCTGTTACTGCAATTGTTATCATTAGCGGAATAACTGGCTAATTGTCCTTAAACATAGCAATGTGTACTAAACATTTAACTAAACAAGGCTTACATTACAATATAAAAATGTGGGTATTACATAAAATAATTTGTTTACTTAATAGCGCACTCTGTACACAAATGTTGTAGCATGCTTTTTAAATGTAATTGGATCCGAATCATTAAAGATTCATATAGGATCCGAAGAGCGGAGAAGCACACAATAAATGAATCAAAAGTTAGTTACTCCCCATTTAGGCCAAACTAGGAAGAGAGAGTTCGATTCTTTAAAAAAAAAAAAAGCGACAGTTCAGGACAGTTTGCGACTGTTTTACAAAAGTACAGTAATCAGTCAGCAACCTACCTATTTACCTTCTCATTACTCAACCAGTCTGTCTCCTTTATATTTCTCTCGTTACCTAACTTCTATTTAACTGTAAAATCCTTGAAGTTTGTGTGTACTTTTCATTAGACAGTGTTCAGCATATCACCTAGTTTATTTCTAAAACTCATTCCTAAATTCCGTCTCTGTAATTCTCTCCTTCTCACATTCATTATGTGTTGCTGACAGAATGTGCTGTAGTAAAATTGTCTAAAAAACTCTTCTGCTGTCGCTCTATTTATATGAATCGAACTGTCCCTTCCTAATCTGGCTAGGAAGTAACTAGTGGGGAGTAACTAACTTTTGATTCATTTAATGTCTGCTTCTTCGGTCTTCGGATCCTATAAACTCAAAAGCATATTCTATAAAGTTGAACATTCAATTAACCGATTTTCTTCAAATTTGGAATTCTAATAATATTTGTAATATAAATATATTAATATTTTGTAGCTATTACAGGCATACATTTGTATCGAAGTGTTTTTAGTTGTATTGGGATCCGAATCATAAAGATTCATATGATCCGAAGTGCGAAAAAGCAGATATTAAATGAATTAGAAGTTAGTTACTCCCCACCTAAGCCAGACTAGGAAGTAAGAGTTTGATTCATACAAATAGAGCGACAGTAGGACAGTTTGCGACTGTTTTACAAAAAATACAACCAGTCAGCAACCTACCTGCTTACCTTCTCATTACTCAGCCAGTCTGTCTCCTTTATATTTCTCTCGCTACCTAACTTCTATTTTACTGTAAAGTCATTGCAGTTTTTGTTTGTTCTTTTCATTATACAGTATTTAGCATATCATCTAGTTTATTTCTCTAAAACTCATTTCTCACTAATTCTCTCTCTCCTTCGTACATTCATTATGAAGTAACACATTTTAACTTCAATAAATATATTCTACTTCAATATATTGAAGTATATTCTATTCTCTAATCAAGGCTTTCATGGCTTAATATAAATAAATAATGAGTCATGGTTGTTAAAACAAAACAGCTAATTTAACCACAAACCACTAAATATTTTTTCCACATCAATAATTATTCTTGAGTCTGAGTAATGGATTTTATATTTGTTTAATAGAAAGGTGGACCAAAAAAGTAATAATAAACAAATAAAATTCATGAAAAGTACCACTTTAAAAGTTAATTTATTAAATTTAAAAAAATAATTAATGTTTAAAAAAAATGTCTCTGTTGGACAAATTAGTAGATGAGTCATTAATGTCATTGAGATAGATAAGGGAATTATAGATAAAATACATCACTTGTTTATATATTATGTATAAATGTATGAATTAATGTCAATAATTATTTTATTGTAGACACGTGCATGTTATGTTCAAATATAATAAAAACAAAGTAAAAGCAAAAATAAATTATTAAAAATTTTTTTTTAGAATATTTTTTTGGAATAATAATGATTAGATAGGGAAAGGATTAGCTCATTGGTAGCGCACTGGACTAGCAACGCGGAGGTCACAGGTTCGAATCCAGCATGCTACCCTTAGATTTTTCTCTTCCTAGAAACATCTACAGCTCACTATCCGATGATGGACAGTGTTTTATGTAACGGGAAAATATTGTCCGGAGGCCGACAGTGTACCAGAGAAGACTCCAGGCGCCATTGACTATAGATGTTAATGTCCCTTAAATTAAAAAACAAAAACAAAAAATGATAATGAGTAATTAACGGTCTAGTCTTTTGTAAACGGAAGTGTTTGAAAATGTTATTTAAAGTAGATCTTTTCATTTAACAAAATAAAAACCTTTTAAATATTTATTTTGTTCATTAAACTGTAATTATTTCACATAGTTTCTTTTATTCATATTCGCTGGGAATTAATTCTTTGTTTTAGTTAATTATTGCAATTTACACAAGAAGACAACGTTTAAATATAAATTAGAGCCAACTTAACTTTACATTTTCATTTCACTTTATTTAGTAATTGGTGATAATTAAGGATTTTTAGTCTTGTCTGTTTTTTAAGAATTTAGTTTTGTAATTTTGTTTCTTTTGCTTACAAGTGTTTTTAATGGAAATTGCAAATAGTTTTATTTATTTAACAAAATAAAAATGATAGCGTGCTGGAATAGTCTCGCAAGTGCCAGGTTCGAGAGCTGGCAGTATCGCTTAGATTTTCTCTTGCTTTTTAACGGAATTAATCATCTTTTCAGGGAGGAGAATAGCTAAGTGGTTAGTGTATTGGACTCCCACGCGGAGGGCCCGGGTTCGAGTCCAGCTATGCTGCCCTTAAATTTTTTCTTCCTAGGAGCCTCTACAGTTCACTGTCCGATGATGGACAGTGCTGTTTGTAACGAGAGAACACTGTCCGGAGGCCGGC
>JAAEAF010007323.1:0-37083 GCA_011037195.1 Triatoma infestans
CCTCAAACTTAATTTCACCGAAAATTTGACATGATCACAATATTTCCTCTGAAGAGGAGTAAGAGAAAGTAATAAATAAAGTAAAATGGTGTAATGGTTTGTCAGCCGCTGTTCACATGAATGGCCTACAGTGTGAAATAAAACGAACAGTGATAAAGTGATTTCAATTTACCCATAGCTACTATGTCCCCCGTTCACCACCAGTTCCCTATATAATGTAATGTACTCTTGATAAGGAGGATACATATAACTTACCACAGAAAAATTTATCGCAGAATAAACTTGAAATCTAGTTTAATACCTAAAGAAGAAACCAAAATTGAATATCGTGGCACGATATTTTCTTTTTTTAAAAATAAGAGCGAAGGAAGTGTTATTTGAACGATTTATTAAGTGAACGAAAAACTGTCATGTGGTCGGTAACCGTCGTCTTGTCCCGGCGGGCAATATGAAATTTTTCTTTTAATAAATCAAGGTAATTAGGATAAAGAAACCTACTTTTTTGGTGCTTTTTTTTTTTTTTTAATCATTCACAATTCTTTCGCTTATTGGTCCAAGATCTACTTATTTAGACTAAACAGAGAAAATTACTATAAGGATGTGAGAAGGAGAGAGAATTTGAGAGAATGAATTTAGGAATCATGAAGGATGATATGCTGAACACTGAATAAATAGAACATGCAAACCTTAAGGTTTTTACAGTTAAATATAAGATACGTACCGAAAGAATAATAAAGAGACAGACTGGGTGAGTATTTAGAAAGTAAGTAGATAGGTTCCTGACTGGATGTAGTGCTGTAAAAACTTTCGTAAAAAACTGTCCTGAACTGTTCTGCTGTCGCTCTAATTAATTTGAATTGAACTCTCCTACCCTAGTCTGGCCTAGGTGGGGAGTAACTAACGGTTTATTCATTTAATGTCTGCTTCTTCGCTCTTAAAGATCCTATGAATGTTTAATGATTCAGTTCCCATTATATTACCAAATTTATTACTAAAAACTACTAAAAAATTTATTCGATAAATCACACATCCGCCAGTTCCCTTTGATATTCGATATTTTTTTTTTTGTTTAAATTTGGAATTATAGCAATTCTTCTAATGTACATTAATATTACATAGGTGGCAATACCATAAATTATACTGAATAGTATTTTAGACGAAAGCTAGACGTTACCATTCCCTCAGAACCACCGGAAAAAATCTGGCAAAAAATATTTCGAATAAAAGTGACCTTCGTGCCAGTGATGTGAGTGGTAAAACTAAAATGGTAAACCATGTTTGAGCTTCCTGCGTATTTTCTTTTTTTGAGTTATTTGGTTCACACTCATACATATATACGAGAGTAAGTCAATAATTATCGGCAATGTAGTTATAAATTTTATTGTAATTTATTGTAATACAGATAGAAAACATTATTTTCAACATAATCTCTTTGCTTTTCAATGCACTTGCTCCATCGTTGCACAAGCTTTCTGAAGCCGTCATAAAAGAAGGTTTTTGGTTGAGCTGCTAGCCAGGAATGCATCGCTTCTTTTACTGCTTCATCCGAGGTAAATCTACGCCCCCTTAATGCCTCTTTGAGTGGACCAAACAAGTGGAAGTCCGATGGAGCAAGGTCAGAAATATACGGAGGATGATCCAGGACTTCAAAATTGAGTTTCTGAAGCGTTTCAACAATGTGGGCAGCAGTATGTGGACGGGCATTGTCGTGCAGCAACACAACAACTTTGACAGCAGTCCTCGGCTTTGCTTCGAATTGCAGGCTTCAACTTGTCAGTAAGCATCTCACTGTAACGCGCATTGTTTATTGTTATGCCCCTTTCCTGATAATGTTCCAGTACTACGCCTTGTGAGTCCCAAAAAACTGTAAGCATATCAGTTTTCCTGCGGATGGTTGGCTTTTGAACTTTTTCTTGCAGGGCGAATTGGGATGTTTCCATTCCATACTCTGCCGTTTACTCTCCGGCTCGTAATGATGGATCCATGTTTCGTCACCGGTGACGATTTTGTTTAAGAAGATGTCAAGTTCATTACCATAGCGATCCAAATGTTTTTGGCAGATGTACAAGCGCTGTTGTTTATGCAACTGTTTGAGTTGTTGTTTTGGGACCCATCTTGCACAGACTTTATGAAACCCAAGTCTGTTGTGGATGATTTCGTAGGCAGAACCATGACTAATTTGCAGACAATGAGCCACTTTATCAATAGTTACCCGTCTGTCCATCACAATCATTTCACTTGCACGTTCAATGTTCTCCTCATTTGTGGCGGTAAATGGTCGTCCGGCTCCTTCGTCATGCGTAACACTCGTACGACCATCTTTGAATTTTTCAATCCATTCGTAGACACACCGGTGAGGCAACACACTGTTCCCGTACTGTACCGAAAGTCTTCGATGAATTTCGGCCCCTGGTACACCTTCCGACCACAAAAAACGGATCACTGAACGCTGCTCTTCTTTGGTGCAAACAGAAAGCGGAGCAGCCATGGTTAAGGGCACGACAGTCACAAAAGAACTAACCTAGTAGCGTCTAACCTGTGCAGGCATAACAACAACGAAACCATGCATGCGTCATCTATGCTTCACGACAGTACTACCAACATCATGAAAAATATAACCACATTGCGGATAATTATTGACTTACCCTCATATATAGAGAGAGATACAGTGAGATAGAGAGAGAGAGAGACCATTCGCTAGAAAATTGTTTTTTCAACTCAAAGGACCTCAAGTCATGTATTTCCAGTGAAAACTCAATTTCGAAACTTTGACACGACCACATCTCTATGAAATCGTTCTGGGGAACTTGTGACATCCAAAACAAGGTTGATGAAGTTGAATTTCCTATGATTATGTTTAATTTTTGAAGGTCCCACAAAGACCTATTTAAGGTAAGGTCAATAAAAATAAATATATCTATATGCCGCAAATTATGTATGTCTCAGGAAATCAGAAAATTACTAAGTGAATTTAATAAGTTACTGGGTGTGCATTCTGTTGTACTTAAATAATTTTTTGTTTCTGTTATTCAAACATTATTAGATTAACTCATAATTTTTAATTTTTTATAATAAAGAAGCCAAAAAGTAGTTTGCCTCATTTTCCTCAACGTTACACCGGGCAGATTTTTCTTAATTTACATTGGCCAAATCCAATTATCCAATTAGGTATCAATAATAGAAATATTTTATTTACTAAAGAGAATAACGTTAAAAGAAGGAAACTGAATACCTCAACGAAAACAATGTAAAACTATACTTTATTCATAAATTGTAAGAAACAATAATTATTTTAATATAATGTGTAAGTGTTATATCTGTCACTAATATCTTCGGATTACACTACAATTTGCGTAATTGTTTTAGTAAGAGAGGGTATAGTTTAATGATCGGCTAGGATAACGTTATATCTCAGCCTTAATTCAGTATTTAAATCAATTTATCTAAATTATACACATTTACATATGTATACTACAATACTGTGACTAATAATGTAATCCAACTGATATAATAATTTGATTTTCTCTTAATGTTTGAATATGTGAGAGGAGATATATATATATATATATAGTAATGAAATTAAAGTCATAAACAACAAGAACCAATTGTTATGGCATATTTGGCGATATTTTACTTTCTCTTAGGGCTGTACAAAAAAATCATGTCAAATTTTCGATGCCAAGTTTTCACCGGAAACTACACGTCTTAAATTTTTTAATTCTAACAATGCGTCTAATGTGTATTATAATATTATATAGGCGATAGACCCAGAAATCACGAATACGAAAATAGTATTTTGTGTGTGCGTGTGTGTTCAATATTGTTCAAAAAAGAAAATTCAAACTTGAAATTCAATTGGTTATCACAATGGAATCCGGACCGGAAGTTATCTACTTTACTCAACCGGATGTCTTACTTTACTAAATGGATTTTTCATTTTTTTTTTTTTTTTTTACGATTTCCTCGAAAATGGCTCCAACGATTTTCTTTAAACTTGGAAGGAATGTTACAAAAAAAAAAGAAAAAAAAACTGTATTAGCCTAATCAATCTATCAATTTAAAAGAAAAATGTTGACCAATTATTTGCGAAACCGGGAAAAAGTAGAAAAGTGAAGAAAAAAAAACGTAGAAACAGATTGCAAAGCTGTGTCCTTGGGTACTCAGTTCTGGGAACAACAGATTTTTTTCCACGATAGCTTGCTTCATTTATGATTATTTCCCGGTTTTAAAAGTAAGTCAATCTTCAGGATGTCATAGAAAAAAAAATAATCACAGACGGCAGAAAGTAAAGTCACCTCATAAAATACAGATTTAGTACTAAGTCCGCGAAAAACTGGTCGGTGGCTGCACAAAATTTAGCACGCTATAGCTTAATTTTGTGTTTATATGGAAATATCTCAAAAATGAAAAATTACAATTACCTCAAACTAGATATTTCTTTTCGGATTAGGAAGAGGCCAGAAAAGAAAAGTAGCTGGTAACTGGAAGGAAGAAGAAGAAGGCTAGGGAATATCAGCGCTGATTAGAAATGATAGAGAAAATATCTTGATTGTATTTTCATCTGATATACTTTATTTGAAAGTTGATGGGAAAGAAAATAGGTGAAGAAATGACTGCCACAGTATTGCGACTAGACAGCCGACTGATTGGAGAGAGAGAGGTTTATTCCACCAATTACCTAACACCCTCCATCACTACATCATCTGACTGCAAGGTTTTGGTCAAATTCAATCAACTAAAAAGTGCGATTGTAATAAATATTTTTTATTTTTTTAGTTTTTAGCAGTTTTCTCAAAAATAGTTCCAACGATTTTGTTTTGTTTTTTTAAATTTCATATGCAATCTACGATTTTGTAGGAAAATTGATTTTTGAGTGTTTCTGTTTCGTGGGAGTTTATCGACGTTAAGCTTCTCTCTAAATACCACTGCAATATAATGTATGGTTCTATCCCCTACACAATATTATTAAAAGTATATTACAAACATTAATATTATTCCAAATTTGAAGAAAATCAGCAAGATGCGAATTTCCTGATTGTTTCTGTTTCCCCGAATTTTTACAAGATTTGTCTCCGCTAAATAATACCATCGAGTTTCTTTAAACTTTGTATGCACTAAATTCCTATATAAAAATAAGGTCTATCACTTTTGTTTTTAACATGTTTTAGAGAAAATTGATTTTTTGGGGGGGGAGGGTTTGGAAAACTTCATGGTACTTTGTAAGTGCCATTTAATTGATAATATGGTGCTCTCCCACCGGTATAATATAGAAAGTTATTCCATATTTACTATAAAAGTCGAAGTTCCGAGAAATAGGTCATATAGAACAATAAAAATTTTGTCAATAGCAATAGCTAATAAAAAAAAATCTGGTGTGAAACACTCACACAACTTTCTCTTATTCCAGTTCTCAAAATTATAATTGGCAAATTTTTATAGCCAGTGTACGAAATTTAATGAAATTCGTCGAAAACTGAAAAACTGTTCAGTAAAAACGCACTTCTGGTGCGAAACTAATTTTCTTGAAACTCGGAATTATGACAATCTATTTATTGCTAATTAATTTTATTTGGATGATAGAATTGTATTATGATAGCACTTTAGAGAAAAACATAGCCCCTCCCCACCCCTAAAAGTGCTCTTTAATGAATTTTCCCAGAGAAATGGTTTACCCAGTAAAGAAGTATGCGTAATTTATATATGAAGTTTCAAGAAAATCGTCTGAACCATTTTTGAGAATATCGCGAAAAAAGTTCGAAAAAATCATTTCGTAAGTGGTAGAATAACGCATTCCGGTCATCCGATTTTTCCAAACTAGGATTTCAACAACATATTAATCTATAACATTAGTAGATGATAGAATTGTCTCATAAACTGGAAATAGCACTTTAGATAAAAACTAACCCAACCTCTCTCCATAACTGCCCTAAATGAATGCTCGGAGCAATGTTTCAAATAAAAGCTTTGCTTTTGTAGTGTAGTTAAATACTAAGTTTGAGAAATCGTTTTGGAGCCATTTTTGAGAAAATCGCAAAAAAAAGTAAATAAAAAAGATAAATAAATAAAACCTAGTAAAGCGGTACTTCGGTACTAGGAAATTTGGCAGATAACACAACTGTCAGAAATCCCTTTGGTAATCCTAAACAGACATATCAAGTTTCAATCATTGTAAAACAGAATATCAAGTTTGAACATTGTACGGTTTTTCGTTTTTGAGCTATGCTGTTCACATACTTACATACATACACACACACACAGACCATTTGCTAAAAACCACTTTTTTGGACTCAGTGGAAGTCAAAACGGATGTTTCCGGTGAATAGTCAATATCGAAAATTTGACACGATTACAATACTTCCTCTTACTAAGAGTAAGAGAAAGTAAAAATAAAAAATCCATGTAAATATAGTTGTGTAAACATAGAGAACTTCTACAAAATGGATTGATACAAAAAAAAACTAAACTAAAGATTATTTTTATAAAAAAAAAACCGTGTGATTTCAATATAACAATATAATTTTAACTAGAAAACTATCTAGGAAGGGATGATTAAAAATACATTATAACTAGGGCAAAACTGAGAGAACATAATATCTTGCCCAATTTCCCACTCTCCTTCCAAGTTATCAAAACTTTGTTCATAAATAATTTCACATCGTTAAATCTATATAATGTGGGGCGTATAAAAATTAATTAAAATTTTCCATGATTGCTTTTCTCCACTTTTCTCCAAGTTACAATAATTTTATTTAAACCTATTCTCAAGTAAAGTTTCAATTTCGATTTTACAGATTTTCTTCAAATTTAGAATTTAGCGTTGTTTCTAATGTAAATTAATATTATATAGGTGATAGAACCGTACATTGTACTTGATACTTTGGTGGAAAGCATTAAATTAAAATTTTCCGGGTTAAATGTTTCAAATAAATGTGACGGATGATGTGTGTAGATAGTTTAAAGGAAATTACAAAAACCCGAAAGAAAAAAATTAAGCCGCCCTTCCGGTTGTTAAATTTTACCCAAAAATCTTCGTGTCCGATGTGATAATGGTATCTAAACGAAATAACAAAAATTTCAACTTCCGGCGATTTTTTATTTTTGAAATATTTTCTTCATACACAGATCTCAAAAAAAAAAAAAAAAATTCTAATTTAAGAGGACTTTAAAACAAATATTTCCAGTCTAAACTCAAAACCAGGAAATTTGAATTTATTTTTCTGTATACCTCCTTATCAAGAGCATCCGCCAATACCTCAGCTTTGTAAAGGAATATCAAGTGCGCCACACTCATCAGCACTTGGCTTGTACAGGCACGGCGTCCGCCAACATTCGCCATCAGCCTACTCAGGGATGCAACACTCTTCACGGCCTTATCCGCTGCGCTCGAACATGCTTAACGAAGCTCAGCTTAGTATCAATCGTCAAACCCTAGATACTTGGCAGTGCTCTTAGGTGGCTAGTGGGCATCCTCTTTTTTTGTCAGGACCAAGATCTCTGTTTTGGACAATGCCAATGACAGTCCGTGCTCATCGGATACGTATGACCCTATTCAACTTTAGTTGGGCTTTCTTGAATCGGGGCGGAAATGAGTGTTGCCACGACATCCGCGTATCCAACTAAAATTGTCTGTTCTGGCATTTCCTGTCTAAGCAGGCTGTCATACATCATATTCAAGAGGTCCAGGCCCAGGATCGATTCCTGCGCTGCACCCGGCGTAACTGCGGATGCTCTTGGTCTTCTCGAGGTCTGGTAAATAACCGTTCGGTTCCGCAGGTAATCACTTATTACCCGCTGGAAGAGTAAGTGAAAGTAAAAAGATGAGCATTCCATAATTCTGTGCAATTGATAGAGAACATACACAAAATATCTTCAAAAATTCTTGTTCACAAATCAAATGAAAAAGAAAATGGTCTCTCGTTGCAGACAACGCTGTAGAGGACTGATGGACAGTGAGCTGTAGAGGCTCCTAGGAAGAGAAAATCTAACGGCAGAACAGCTGGACTCGAACCAGGGAACTCCGCGTACAAGTCCAGTGCGCTAACCACTGAGCTAAACCCTTGCCTCCCCATTGCAGTACTCTGAGAATGCTTTGGGTGCCATTGACCGTAGATGTGAGTGCCTTAAATAAATAAAAAAAAAGTTAATAATCGATTCAAAATCAAGAAAAGGAAATTTACAATTTCAGTATTATAAATCTTATTGATAGCGATTGGAGAATAAAATACATTTTATTCATTTGTGGAATTAATTGAACATCATTATTAAAAATTTTGAAAAGTAATAATTGTTTTGTTTTGTAATAAAAACATAAATACCTAAAATTACCAATTATTTTCTGTCTATATATTTTAACAAATAATTAATATAATACAATTTAATAGAGTGTGGAACAATTTCATATTTAGAGGAACAGTTTAATCTGAGCATTTAATAATTATTATTACTTCTCTATTAAATAGTCACGTACTTAGAAAATTTAATTATCACATGCAAGGCAGATAATAAATCATAAGGTACAACTGACTTTCCTGCTTATTACATTAAGTATATTATCTAAACTCTAAAACCATTAAATATGGCTTAAGTTCAGGGGATATATCTGTAATGTGATTAACTTCCCATTACAGTTTAATTATTATGAAAAAAATTCGTGTGAAACACACACCCACACACTCTGTCGCCTGTTAATGCAATTAAATATAAAATGATAAACTTGTCTTCCAACTTCGACTTTTATTTACTTGTCCCAAAATAAATACAGAAGTAGTCAGTGGGGGGGGTAGTACCTACTCAAATAATTTTTTTTCTGAAAAATATTATAAATAAAAGTGATAGGTTTATATCTGTGCAGTTTAAAGGAAATCGTTATATCATTTTAAGAAAAAAATTCCGAAAAACTCGAAAAACTATTCTATAAAAAAAGCACTTCCGGTTAACCGATTTTCTTCAAATTTGGAATTCTACCAATGCTTCGCTTTGTTAGTGTACATTAACATGTAGAAGTTAGAACTATATACTGAACTGGAAGTGGGACTTTGGAGGAAACTTACGTTACTGTTGCCCCAAAACCAGAAAAGCCAATTTTCCCGGGAAAATGTAACAAATAAAAGTGATAAGCATTTATGTGTGTACATAAATATATGAAGTTTAAAAAAAAATTATGAAGCCATTCTTAGGAAAATCGCGCAAAAACTGATAAAAAAAAAAAAAATTAGCAAAGACTCACTTCCGGTTCATATATTTTGACTGAAATCCTCGTGCCAGATGCGGTGGTTGTAACTAAAGGAAATACCAAGTTTGAGCTTCCTACGATTTTTAGTTTTGAGATAATTTGTTCACACACACACACACACACACACACACAACTACAGACCATTCGCTAAATACATTTTTTTCGTTTTCAGGGAACCTTGAAACATTTGTTACCGGTGAAAATTCAATTTTGAAAATCTGGCATGATATTAATATTTTCTCTAAGCAAGAGAAAGTAAAAATGGGAGCTTTAATAACTCAAATTAATATTGTATTTTACCCGCAATGACATGGCAAAGTCATAGCAATGTCAAACCTTCACAATAATAACAAAGAAAGAATAATTTACAACTAGTGGCCTAGCCAGCTGCCTGACTTCAAGACAAGGCCGCGGGTAAACTAACTTCCGCCCTCTTCAAGACATCTACTACATACCTCAGGAATCACATTAAACCATTCCACTACATCTAGTATCACGGTGGGATCAGATCATCCAATAAACGATTCCAATATATACCCATCGACTAGAAAACCTCGAAGAGAGTCAATCTCATTTGCGGAAAACCTCTTGCTCGATGGAAATAGAGTGAATCAAATGAGAATAATTTTTGGCCATATATTTCCAAATATGTTCCTTCATGTTTAGGTTTTTACAAAACCAATTTTGCTTACATGTGAAAGGATGGCTTAATTTAGAAAATTTGACCCCAAAAATCCTTACGGCATATAAGGCCCCAGCGTTGAGGGCTTTGAAGCAACCATGGTGGAGTTCGAAAACTAGTGGGAGAATTGTCGGGAAGGCTTAATTTCTTGGTCCGGAGGGTTTAGGTGCGTCGTTATGGATACCGGACATGCGTGAATAGAGGGCAATGAGAGGCGGAATCAGTGGCTAGGGAGGGATCATCATTACCATTTTGTGGTCCTGGGAGGGATCATCATTACCATTTTGTGGTCCTGAACCAGCCCTTGCCGTCACAAAGAAGTTTCGCGACAAACAGATTAGACTTTGGGAGACGAGAGTCTTGGATGCTGGGAGGACACGCAGGGGTGCCTCCAAGCTTAAAGATTTATAAAAGGAATTAAGCAGGAAGTTTCGGAGTATCTCCTGTCCCTTAGTAGGACAGGTCTGAGGACCTTTGGGGGGGGGGTAGTGGCTGGACACACCTGGGTGTCTAGTCACTTGTTTAACATAGGGAGGACGTCTAGTCCCATTCGTCAGAACTGCAACGACGGAGTCAGGGAAACGGTGTACCACTATTTATGTCAGTGTCCCCGTTTCCCTGGTACTAGGTTTCGCGTATTTGGAAGGGCACCACTCTAGCAGGACTGCCTGGGCGAGTTGGAGTTCAAGGATATCTTGGGATATTGTAGATTGACCGGTAAGCTACCGGAGGAGATTATTTAAGGTAAATATATGCCGAATAATAATAAAAATTCGGCATATATTTACCTGAACAACTTTTTCGATCATTTATATTTTACTTAGTATTTGCCACATACCTATAATTTTCCGAAAAATGTAATGTTAAAGAAAGATTCGTGATTTGATGTTAAGCGGTTGGATGTTAAAATAAGGTATTGCTTCTACTGGGTTCTTGGGAACTCGGTTCACGGTAAGTTCTTGGTGATAAATTTTACAACATTAAACGGCCATAAGCGCTATCCACGATAAGGTAGTTGAGAAGACTTAAAGTTTGTCTGTAAAAGAAGTCATACTGATGAAGGAGCTTCTGGTAAACAATGTATGTGTAACTTCTATTTTCAGAGAGAGAGAGAGAGAGAGAGAGCGAACGAGAGAATGAAACAATAAAAACCAGCCTATCTGATCGCTATATTGTTTTTTTGCATAATTATATGAAATACTGATATAAAAAAAAATGGATTAAAAAAAAAAAAATTACATTAATAGCAATAAATTAAAAGTCATTTGCGGAATCAATTGTCATTAGAAACATCAGAAACATATTTTCCGTGATACCATCACCACCAAAAACATCCTGATGATGGTCGAACGCCCGAAACCGGTCGATGACCGCCAAAAGAAGCAGGCTATCATGGAAAATATCTCTGATGCTTTCCAGCTCTGCGGAACCAACCACACCAGTAATTAGAAACAATTAATTTGTCGTGCTAAGTACATACGTATTTTGCCGTTATTTGCGATTCTTTTGTCGTGCTGTATATGTCGTTGATGGACTTATTTTTATAGTGCAGTTCAATATTCCCCCATATATTTCCATTCAATAAAAGCTGCTCCCAGTTATATTTAGATAAGTATAAGAAGTATTCCTAAATAGATCTAAATGGAAGATATTTTCAGTTTATAATCCCGTTTGTTTACAAAGATGCAGTGATAAAGCCAAGTAGCAGATTATGGTTGCACATTGACCCCGGTGATGATATTCAACATTTTGTACAACTTGTTATATTTATGTTGTATGAAACTATGTAAATATTATTTTGATTATTAAATTGTAAATATGAACAGAGTATAGTTAATTGTTTAAAATTGAATTATTTAAAGTTACCTACAAGCGTTTTCGTGTTATGATGATAAGGCGATGTATTAGGTTCTTTGAATTGAAATTTAAGTGAAGCCAATTTGTTTGGTATTAAAGTGCTGCTATATGATAGTGCTACCAAGAAATACTGTGTATATCTAGCTTAGGTGTAAACTATATATATATAGATATATGTGAAAATATATTATGAGCATATCTTTGATGTTCTATTTTACTCTCTAACATTATCAATTTTATATAGAGAATTTCTTATTAATAAATCTACTAAATTGTAGATATTGTTGCAATCCATTATTGTAATTAATTTATTAATTAATTAAAGTAATTTTTATTTTATTCCAACAATTTGTACAAAATTAAAATGGAAATTATTATTTAATAAATCAAATTAATTCAATTTATCTAAATAAATGTATCATGAAATTCTCTAATAGTTTAATTTTGTAAATTTTGTGGAGTAAATAAAATATGACAATAGAAAAATTGTCCATTAAATACGTACATGAGATAAACGGAAAAACATATGAAATTTGAATTTCATGTAGTGGAAGTCTTAACTTGATAATAACAACTAAGAAATGTTTTTTTTTTTAAACTTCAGCCTTTTAGGGAAATTCAAAGAAAGTAGCAATATTAAAATTTGAAACAGAGTGATTTTCGAAACTGAATATCCACGAGGAGTAAATGTTTTCAAGCCGCACGAATGTAAAAATGATACTTTCAGAAATTATTCTGTGAGAAAGTTCAAGCCAGATTAGGTAGGTTCGAAACCAAAAATCAAAAATTGGACCAACGGAAATTCAATTTTTATGAATGATTTTTGTTTAATTTGTGTTATTTTCTCAAACACTGTTTTCAATATTTCCTTTAAAGATGGTAATGCTTGTTCTATATATATCATTTATTTGGTATATTCTTAGGAAAATATTTTAGAAAGATTCAGCAATATTTAAAACTATTAAAATCTGCAAAAAATTAATCAGTATCTTTAATGAATTAATAATAATAATATTAATATTAATAGCACTTTATTATTACAAACAATATATAATAGTAAAATATACAAGTTACTCTATAGGCATGGAAAATAAATCCATCAGCCAGAGCCTCAGACAAGATTATAAACAAATTCATAAATCAATATTAATCTTTTTTCTTTAAGAGAAAAAGAAAATAAAGAACTTCATTATAATATTTGGTTATGTAACAGCAAGAGAGCAAACAGCAAAGAGAGCAAGAGAATCTCAACAGCTCTCTCGGACTGGAGTGGGAGAAGCTGTATAAATATAGCGACGGACAGTCCATAAAACAGTTAAACAAAGTTGAGAATTCAGTTCAATACATCCAATCGCTAGGTGTCATTACTCTGACCACTCTACCTTAAACATTTCTTTATTGTAAAGTCCAGGCAGTCTGTCTCTACTTATTAATATATTAGTTAACCATTGTTAACCAAGTCTTCTTCTTAATTCATCAACCACACAAATTCTCTCTACCCTACACATCCATTATATTGGTGGCAAATATCTTTGCTGTTTGCTCTCTTGCTGTTACCAGTTATTAATAAAATAAAAAATCTGGTGTGATACACTCTCCCAGCTTTCTGAACATTCTGATGTGATACACACACACACACACACACACACACACACACACAACTGAATGAAAACTTCAGTTTTCAAAATTGTACAAATTTTATAGTTAATGCATCAAATTTAATGAAGTTCGTCGGAGTTCGTTGAAAACTGAAAAGACAGTAAAAGCGCACTTCTAGTTTACTAATTGTCTTGAAACTTGGAATTTTGGCTATCTATTTATTTCTAATTGATTTTTGTGTTTGTTGGTAGAATTGTATAAATCAACTATAATATCACTTTAGAGAAAAACTTAACCCCACCCCTCCTCCAAAAGCCCTCTTAAATGACTTAACCAGAAGAAATGTTTCAAATAAAAGTTGTATTTGCTCTTTATATGTGTAGTTCCACATTCCTTTTTTTTTTTTTAAAGAAAATCGTTGAAGCCGTTTTCAAGAAAATACCAGGAAAACTGAAAAATCATTACGTAAAAACGCACTTCCGGTCATCTGATTTGTTTCAAACTCGGAATTTCAACAACACATTTAATTCTAATTAATATAATTTAGATCATAGGATTGTGTAATACACTGAAATAACACTTTGGAGGACAACCTAACCCCACACCTCCGCCAGAAGTGCCATTAAATGAATTTTTCCAGAGAAATGTTTTAAATAAAAGTTGTAGATTTTTGTATGTGCAATTGATATTCAAGTTTGAAGAAAATAGTTGAAAATTTTTTTGAGAAAATCGCAAAAAAGTGAAAAAACACAAACGAGTGGTACTTCCGGTTGAGGAATTTTGACAGATGACCTACTGTCAGATCCTACGGTGATACCTAAACGGAATATCGAGTTTGATCTTTCTATGATTTTTCGTTTTTGAGCCGTGCTGTTCAATATAAACATATAAACACACACCATTTTCTAAAAACCTCTTTTTTTGAACTCAGGGGACTTCAAAACGAGTATCCGGTAAAAACTCGAACCGAAAATTCGGCACGATTACAATATTTCCTTTTTCTAGGAGTAAGAGTGAGTAAAAATGAATTAAGATACAAGTAATTAATAAGGCATAAATTACCTTCAATAACTGGGACAAATTATAAAACAAATAACGGAGTAACTAAAAATTAAATTCTTGAATTAACTCTTATCGGTGCTTCCAAGCATGTCGAGCATAATTTATGAGAGAGAGAAGGACAGTGAGTACCATTCAGAGAGGCTACAAGTTCAGACCTTGTTAATCTGGGAAACACCCACATATAGAACCGGAAGTTCAGACAAAAAGGAACATTCGGCCATACAATGAAATAAATCGTCAACTATTCCAGAGTTACACAGGGAGCAAAACTCGATTTCTCTTTCAAGCCCAGGGTATATGATTAAGAAACAGTAGCTCACCACGTAATTTAAAAAAGCCACCGCAATTCAATTAAGGAGAAGCCAAAAGATTGATCCTTCAACAGCCTAATTGAAATTTCAAAGGTTTTTTTTTCAAAAAATTATTTTCTCTTCCTACCGCCACCCCCAAACTGTATGGTGTATATTGAGACTGGAGTTGACCTTTTGATGGTAAATACTGCTGAAAAGTTCTTAACCTCCCTTTACACCGCCTCCCAAGAATAACTGCGTTTGAGATAATTGAAAAAAGAAAACACCTTGGTTTAAGAGCTGGATTATGATGATACCAGTTATCACCTGCGGCGCAGTGATGCCACCATGTTTAGGAAGAACAAAGTAGTATCAGTCAGGAGGACTCTTGACAAGTTACAGCGGCTCGCATGCTTATGCATGACGGGGGCTATGCGGACTTGTCCCACCGCCGGGATGGAGGTTACCCGTAATCTGTCACCTCTGCACCTAGTGGTGGAATGGGCGGCGAAGGGAGCTCTTTTTAGGATCTCTAGGGGTGGCGCAAGAGGAGAGGGGGGCTGGGGGTTAGGGAGTTGTTATCCTCACCTTTGGGCTCCCTCATCGGGCACCTCCCTAGAGATGGCAGCTTCACTAAAAATTTTTCGTTGAAGTTGGGCACCAAAAGTGGGTGGAGCGAAAGATCCGCTCTGCTGGGCATTAAGGAACATGCTATTAAATGGTATACTGATGGTCTAAGACCCTCGAGGGGACTGGGACGGGGGTGGTTGGTCCAAGGATCAAGCACTCGGAACGTATGTGTAAGTTTCCCCGTATCTTCCAGCCGGAGATATACGCTATTGGAAGATATGTACAATTTAACCTCGATAGGGGATATAGAAACCAGGAGATTGTTATCCTTTCCGATAGTCAAGCAGCCATTAGAGCATTGAGTGCATCAGTAATCAACTCTAAAATGGTCTGGGAATGCCTAGATAAACTTAATACCTAGGCAGGAGGAACAAAGTTGTGCTTTGGTGGGTGCCGGGGCATGTTGGCATTGAGGAGAATGAGATGACAGACGCCCTGGCCAAGATAGGCGCTACGACCCCACTTCTAGGGCCGGAATCTTTTTGTTGGGTTAGCGACCAGTTTCTGTTGGAGGAACTTAGGAAGGAAGAGGAGACGAGGAGATCTCAACTCTGGTACTCCGTCCCCGGTTTGCGGCAGGCCAAGATCTGCCGCAAAAAAAAAAAAAGAGCTGGATTGATCTTGCTCAGAAATATTCTTATCAGTTTGATTGTTCCATTAATTCTATATCTGAGTGGAAAAAACCCAGCTTTTAGTTTTGGTTAATAGAATAAAAACAACTCATCGCTGGGAATATGTGTGTTGAGGTCTACTGTCTCTAGGCATTTTTTCTTATACAAGGAACTGGATCGTGACTTCAGTATGTGATGAATCAGTAGACATAAATTAATATAGTGTGAGACTGCAAAGAAGGCACATTAGATGAGACCGCCCCATTCTGCAGACTGCAAATACTCCTAAAATCTTGTTCCACTTAAAACTTTTAAGATGATATAAAAATAATCTGCAATAACTTAGTAGAAAGTAATAATATAATAAATTCATTTACTTTTTAGTCAAGGGAAGGCAAAACAAA
This sequence comes from Triatoma infestans, assembly GCA_011037195.1. Taxonomy (NCBI): domain Eukaryota; kingdom Metazoa; phylum Arthropoda; class Insecta; order Hemiptera; family Reduviidae; genus Triatoma; species Triatoma infestans. The sequence goes on from JAAEAF010007323.1 coordinate 16,368, forward strand.
AAACGAATAAATTATAAGAAAACTGAATAATGATTATTTATTATATTTTTATTATTATTACTACCATTTGATTAATTAACAGCTGAAGTATAATGGCTGCGCTCAGGTCTGCTCCCTCTATAAATAAACATTACTTGTAGGACATAAACTATGACTTTTAAAAAACTTCATAAATAAAAATAATCTGGTGTGAACCACTCACACAACTTTCTCTTACTCCAGTTCTCAAAATTATAATTGCTATTTTATAGTTAGTGTACCAAATTCAATGAAATTCGACTAAAACTGAAAAAACGGTCAAGTAAAAGCACACTTCCGGTTTACTAATTTTTTTGAAACTCGGAATTTTGGCCATCTATTTATTTCTAATTAATTTTATTTGGATGATAGAATTGTGTAATCAACTATGATAGTAGTTTAGGGAGAAACATATCCCCACCCCTCCCATAAAACTGCCCTTAAATGAATTTTCCCAGAGAAATGTTTTGAATAAAAGTTGTAGATCTAAGTATGTGTAGTTTATACAGGACGTTTGAAGTAAATCGTCGGAGCCATTTTTGAGAAAATCGCAAAAAAGTGAAAAATTCATTTAGTAAAGTGGTAAAGTAAATCTACTTCCGGTCATGCGATTTTTTCAAACTCGTAATTTCAAAAACATATTTCATTCTAATTAACATTAGATGAGAGAATTGCCTAATAAACTGATATACCACTTTAGAGGAAGCCGTAACCCCACCTCTCCACCAAAAGTACCTTAAATGAATTTTTCCGGAGAAATGTTTCAAATAAAAGTTGTAGGTCTTTGTATGTGTAGTTTATGTAGTAAGTTTCAAGAAAATCGTTGTAGCCATTTTTGAGAAAATCGCAAAAAAGTAAAAAAAAAAAAAAAATAGTAAAGTGGTACTTCCAGTTGAGGAATTTTGACAGACAACGTACTGTCAGATCCCGTGGTGATACCTAAACGGAATATCAAGTTCAAACTTTCTAAGGATTTTCATTTTTGAGCTATGCTTTTTACATACATACACACACAGACCGTTTTCTAAAAACCTTTTTTGGACTCAGGGGACCTCAAAATGGATATTTCCGGTGAAAACTCAATATCGGAAATTGACACGATTACAATACTTCCTCTTACTAGGAGTAAGAGAAAGTAAAAAAAAAACCTCATTTTCTGAAATTGTTTAAAACTGAGTTAGAGTGGGAGAGAGAGTTTGCGTGCGTGCATGCGCAAACAATCAAAAAGCATATTCCCCTATAGTAATGCCATTCAGTAATTATTAAGCTGGAAGAGCTTATTATAATACCGCAATGGTATTATAATAATAATACCCAAGAGACCTATTTATTGTGACATTTTTTTTGTTTTCTACAATTCACTTATATTAACTTTTAATGTTTAATCATGTTTTATAATGATGGTCCCATAACGTTTCAAAAGAAATTAAATGCAATTAAGTTGAAATAATTGTTGGGTTATACAACATAAAAAGTAAAATGAACTCCTTGTATATTACTAAGTATTGTAATCGTGTCAAATTTTCGATATCGAGTTTTCACCGGAAATATCCGTTTTGAGGTCCCCTGAGTCCAAGAAAGTGGTTTTTAGCAAATGGTCTGTGTGTGTGTGTGTGTGTATATATATTGTATGTATGTGAACAGCATAGCTCAAAAATAAAAATCGTAGAAAGTTGAAATTTGATATTCCGTTTAGGGTCACCATGGATCTGACTGTACGTTATCTGTCAAAAATTCCTCAACCGGAAGTACCACTCTACTAGTTAGTTCTTTTTTGCAATTTTCTCAAAAATGGCTTTACGATTTTCTTAAAACTTGGTATATCAACTACACATACAAAGAGCTACAACTTTTATTTGAAACATTTCTCCAGGAAAATGCATTCAAGGGCACTTTTGGGGGAGGGTGGGGTTAGGTTTTCATCTAAAGTGCTATTTCAGTTTATTAGATAATTCTGTCATCTAAATAATGTTGATTAAAATTAAATATGTTGTGAAATTCCGAGTTTGAAAAAATCGGATAACCGGAAGTGCGTTTACTTTACCACTTTACTGAATGATTTTTTCCTTTTTCGCAATTTTCTCAAAAATGGCTCCGACGATTTTCTTGAAACTTGGCATATAAACTAAACATGCAATGATCTACAATTTTTATTTGAAACATTTCTCTGGAAAAATTTATTTAAGGGCACTTTTAGGAGAGGGGTGGGGTTATATTTTTCTCTAAAGTGCTATCACAGTTGTTGTGGTGGTTGGTTCCGCAGAGCTGGAAAGCATCAGAGACATTTTCCGTGGTAGCCTGCTTCATTTTGTGGTCATCGACCGGTTTCGGGCGTTCGCCCATCTTCAGGATGCGTTTTTCAGACAGTGTGACAACACAGACTTTTCACGGAGTGTGAAAACTAAGTTTGCTCTGTGCAAGTCTGTGTTGTCACACTGTCTGAAAAACGCATCCTGAAGATGGGCGAACGCCCGAAACCGGTCGATGACCACAAAATGAAGCAGGCTACCACGGAAAATGTCTCTGATGCTATCACAGTTGATTATACAATTGTATCATCCAAACAAAATTAATTAGAAATAAATACATGGCCAAAATTCCGAGTTTCAAGAAAATTAGTAAACCGGAAGTGCGCTTTTACTGAACAGTGTTTTCAGTTTTCGACGAATCTCATTTAAGTTGGTACACAAACTATAAAAGCTGTCAATTATAATTTGAAGAACTGGAGTAAGAGAAAGTTGTGTGAGTGTTTCGTACCAGATTTTTTTTTGAACATTTCGATTCACTTATTATAATAATTAGTTAGAAAAGTAATTTTATTATTTAGCTAGCACTTCATTTTTACTTTCTCTTACTGATAGTAAAAGTATCAAATTTTCAATATCAAGTTTCCACGGAAATATCTATTTTGATCCCCTGAGTCCAAAAAAGTGGTTTTTAGCAATTCGTCTGTATGTGTCTATGTGTGTGCGGGACAGCATATCTCAAAAATGAAAAATCGCAGTATGTTGGAACTTAAATTTCGTTAAAGTGAATAAGCTTTTCGTGAAAATCGTTTAACCGGTAGTGACTTTGCTAGTAACCGGAAGTACTTTACTGTTTTTTTAATGGTTTTTTTCAGTTTTTTTGTGATTTTATCGAAAACGGCTCTAATAATTTTCTTTAAATCTAGGAATGTCAAATACATATATATAGAGCTACAACTTTTATTTAAATCATTTCTCCGGAAAAATTCAGTTAAGGGTACTTTGGGCGAGAGATAGGGTTTATGTTATGCCTTTAAAGTGCTATTTCAGTGTATTACACAAATCTTATCATCTAAACAAAATTAATTGGAAATAAATAGATGGCCAAAATTCTGAATTTCAAGAATATTAGTAAACCGAAAGTGTTTTTTTTTTTGCTGAACACTTATTTTTAGTTTATGAGAACATTCTCCATAGAAACTTCCGACGACTTTCATTAAATTTACAATTAAAATTAGAATGACGCAGGGAGGGGGGACTCCAATCCAGACATTGCAGCCTACCCATGAGGCTTATTGTGCCAACCTCCTAATGTCTAGTAGAGGAATCCTCCCCTCTTCATGAGGTCCAGGACCTTCCCCACCATTCCTTCTTGCAGTACGATATCCTCCTTCTGTGGGGAGTTGGAGGAAACTCCATTACATCTCCTAACAGACTGTGAGGCTGTCACTCAGAGAAGGTTCAAGAACCCGGGTAGCTACCAGGTGGAGGAGGGGGAAATACCCTCTCTAGAGCCCGTCAGGATACTGGGATTCCTTAGGGATCTCAGACTGATGAAGGTGTTGTAGAACGGATGTTCAGCTGGGACATCTGTTCGGGGGCTGTGGGCAAGCCTGCGGCACCCAGGGGGCATAGCACAATAGACCAGATAAAAGGTCGCAGTGCATTGGTCCTTCAACCCCTCCCGCTTCAAAAAAAAAAAAAACGATATCCTCCAGTCTCAACGTTCCAAATATCTCGTACCGCAATCTCCCGATTGCGACACAATAAACAACAGGTGAGAGGCCGTCTCCTCCTCTTCCTGACATAGTTTGCACAAGGGCTCCTACTCAATTAACCCACCTTGTGAAGATGTTTCTTGAACGTACCATGCCCTGTAAACAGGCTCGCTATCAGACAAATCTGATACCTGCTTAAACGTAGGTTTTCTCTGGTTCTTTTCTTTCTCACACAGACTTGGCATAACCATTTTGCCATGTTTTGCCCCAGTGCATCGCCCCCAGTAGCGACTATGTTCTCTCCGGGTCCAGTCCCTCAGAGAGGCGCCCTCGCCATACTTTTGGCTATCCCCAAAACAGGTTCCGGCCCACAAAATGGAGTGTTCGCTCCATTCCTGGCCAGTTTGGTCGGCTAGCTCATTATCTTTCATCCCCTTGTGTCCCGGCACCCATACCAGCCGCATTTTATTGAGCCGGGAAAGCAACTCCAGAAAGTCTCTACACTCCTGACTAGGGAAGAAATGATTCTGAAGGCCCCATGAGCTCTCAGAGCCCCCTGGCTGTTCATTAAATTTAGTATACTGAATATAAAATTTATCAATTACAATTTTTGTAAAACTGCAGTTAGAGATAGTTGTGTGTGTTTCACCACAGATTATTGAATTATTTTTTTAAAAAATTCAATATATTGTGAATTGCTTTAAATTAGAGTTCCTGTAAATTTTTTTCACTTGTAAGATATAGCGACGTTTGTGACTCCGCCACCCCATTCGTTATGATGGTTTTTGTATTTTGTCGCTCTGATACAATATCATAGAAAATGGATTCTAAAAGTATTAGCTAATTTTAGTCTAGCTTACTGAAAGTAGAAATGAAGGAAATCATTCAAAGTAATAAAATCTTAACGCTGGAAAATTAAGGAATATGTATCATATATATTTAAGGAAATCCTCATTTTATCAACATCATATTTTATGATCTTTTCTTTAAAATAGAACGTATCAAAAATGTATACATTATTCTAAATTATTCTATCAACAATTTTAATTATATCTATTTTTGTCACAGGACTGTGATGTTGAAGAAGATATGAATACTTGGGACCGTGGTCCAGATAGCTCCACATAAGGTCAGTTTGTATAAACAGAGGTTTTTATTGTTAAGTGGTAAAACATCCGTATAGGGGTGTTTATGAATTTATAACACATACTGGTAAGAGTTCAACACATACTTTGAAGGCTTCGTTCATCAAAGTTTTTAATTATATAACAATACAATAAAACACCAACAATTACCCCTCCTACATACAATTCTACCATTTCAAGCTGGTTACCTACAATCTACCATTAGCAACCCACTCATGTAGCAGGGTATGGGCAAATATTTCGGAAAGAAATTAAATTATCCTGTCACTAACTAATTTTAAACTACTACTACTATAAAATAAAAAAGTAACACATTAAAATAAAATTTTTGTAATTTCACAGGCCTTAAGCCAAGAAAATAAAAAAAAAACTAAGATGTTCAAAACTACATACCAAGCACATGGCACTAAACCTACAATTTATATATTGAGAAATAATTAAAACTAAAATAATAAGCGAAAGCTTGAAATAACACCTCAAAATACATAACAAAGGGAATTTTAACGGAAATCAAAAACTATTATATCATAGTTAAAATTAAAACAAATTTTTTATCTGGCGAATAATACCAATTTCAAAAAAGACGCGTAATTGATCAAGCAATCTACAAGATTCCTATTTTATAAACCCTATGGCGCAACAGCCCATGAAGGACAAGGCTTGCCAAACGGCGATTTGAATAGGGGGCGTGTGGTAAGCACGCCGCAGTTCCCACGCCGTTTAGTTCCGGCCTTGGCTACCTAGGGCGCTACTCACTGTAGCTTCCCACTTTTTATCACGATGCTGGGTCATCACCGACTTTGCCCTCACGGGAATCGAACCCTGAATTCTCGTACGAAAGGCGAGTGCGCTAGCCACTAGACCAACGCGTGGGGACGCTATTTTAAACTAATAGACAAATAATAACCACTAGTTTATCTGGAAAATAAAAAATTTTAACCAAGCTGTTATGCTACAAAATTGTCCACATTCATTTCTCTCCTCGCCACTAAGGCATAGTGCTCGCGACAACCAAGTTGTTGGAACCACATTCTTCTTCTGACTTCAATGGCACATCCTGCAGCAACTGTTGTAACTCTTGGCGAATAAAATTAGCATATTCTTGCCCATTTAAGGTACCTGACGGGAAGTATGGACCAATAGTTTTGTCCGCAACAAACATTATCAGATAGATGATCAGTAACCGCTGGATCGGGAAACAGGGTCCGGTGAGCTGGCCTTCTAGATTTAACCCTTCTAGATTTCTTTCTTTGCAGATATCTCAAAGTAAAAATTTATGCCAAGGAACCAACAACTCTAGAAGCCCATAGAGAAAACTTAATCCAAACCTGCTTAGAATTCGGGCAGACATGATATGATTAGCAACTTCATATGTTGGGCAGGAAATGCGCTTTTGGCATTTAAGCCGAAGAGGTCATTTTGAATAAATATGAAATATTTTTTTATCGATTTTTGTAAATAAACTTGTTTTGTTTTAATGATGTTTTACCTGATTTTTTTAAGTTCCTCATGGTTTTAAAATAGCTTTTAAGTTTTAACAGAACTTGAACTCTCTTATTTATTCGAAATTAATAAAAAAAATCCGCTTTTAATTTCAGTTTACGAAACAGAAAAATAGGGGGGGGGGAATGAAGAAAATTGAATCTTTATGATTAAATATCACAGGCCACGATTTGAAATATTGAAGTGAAATTAACGGCATTTTTTAAATAGTTTTCAATATAAGTAGTAGTAAAAAGTGGGGATCAAAAGGAAATCGGCATTTACAACCACCGATTTAAGGTGTAAGGCGGCAATAAAATCAAAAAACATTAACACCATCATAATCTAGAGCGAAAATACTTCAACAAACGTTATGTTCACTTTTTACATATCTTGCTTTGTTTGAGAGTTATTTCAAAAGAGGCCCGTTTAAATGGGACAACCCTGTATATTAATAATAGAAAGATGGCGCCTGTAAAAATATTGTACTTTATTTAACTAGCGAAATATTCTGTAATAATGGAAGCTAAAAGGGAATGATGATGCAACAATAGGGCATAATGGGTTTCAAAAGTATTCTATTCGAAATGTTAGTGTCATGCTGTTAAGTGAAAAGATTTTTACCATTAATGGATTCTAGAGTTAAATAAATAGCTTTAGAATGGAGAACGAAATGAAAAGGGCAAAAAAAAAAAATATCAATCACATTGCAGCGGAAGTAAAGAAAATAAGTAAGAGAGATAGCATGAGTGATGACAATTTCCAGTTAGGGTTGGTTTCGATTGTGGGTCCTGACCCTGCCAATAAACTCAATTTCTAATGCCCAACTTTTTCTATTCAATTTATCTTCAAAAAATTACTTTTATTGTTCAGTTATCTTCTCATGTTTATAACCTATATACCTACCTATAACAACAATAGAAAAAGTTCTCTAGAATTCTTTTAACTATAAGTTAAATACTAAGTTGTAACAAAAGTTAGTTACTTTTTCAAACTTTTATTTTAAAGATTATTTTCTCAAGGATCAAGCCTGTTTCATTCCTGAAATATAGCCTGTTTTCTTGAATTTTTATCGTTTGAAACGATCTAAATGGCTGTTGAAAGCACGAGGGGAATCCTTTGGAGACTTATAATCAATTTTCATTTCCTGTATACGTGCAAATCTTTTCCAAAGAAAGAATTAGGAGATAAAATCGGAAAGAGTGAGGCACATGTAAAAATCGGAAGTTGAGGATTTGGGCCTTATCCCAGGTGGTGGTGGTGGTGGGGGGGGATATTCCTGGATTTTAATTTACGTGTCAAATTTTTGATATTGACTATTTTTTCTTGGAAATACATGTTTGGTCATTCCTTGAATAGGGGAAATATGTTTTAACGAATTTTCTTTATGTAAGTGAATATGTCTGAATATGTGTAGGTATGTGTTTGTATAAACAAATTATCACCTAAATGGAAAATCAACGACAGGAAGGTTTCGGTCAAAATTTATCAACCGGAAGTACTACTTTATTAAATATTTTTATGTTAAAATTTTCCTTAAAATGGCTCTAACGATTTTCTGCAATGTTTACATTCAAATTACACGTTTATAGGCTTATCACTTATATTTGGGATATTTCCTTGGAATATTTCTCAGAGTCAGAAAAACTGATATTCTGTGGCTCTGGGGGAACTGGATCTTTAACCTTCTAAGGAAAGTGCTACTTTGGTACAAAATATGTTTCTGCAACCTTTCAATTATTCTTTCCTAATATTATTAATTATTAATATTAAGTATTAATTAATTGCATTGCCATTATTAGTATTATTTTATCTGTAAACAGGGACCAACCCTACGCTATCCAAGAAAAACAATAACAAACCAGGTCTGTAACAAATATCCAGACCCGGGTCTAACCCACCTAAAATTCATCGCAGTCCGAACAAATCGGACAATAACCTTAAAAGGAAATAGCCCAAGCTCTTTCACAGACATTCTGTTCCGACCAAAAATACTGAACATAATTGTCTCACAACCCAAGCAATCTGTCATAAGGTGGATGGATGTTTCCTCCTTCGTCTCATAGATTCTACTAGAGGGATCCGGCAAAGAAAGAATTAGAACAATTCGGATTTTCCCCATACGTAGCGGTGTCCACTAAGGCCCAGTCCACAATGTCTATTGAGGGATCCAATCAGATGCCTAAGAGAGTTCCATGAAAGACACAGAAACATCTCACTAATAGCCCTGTACAGTCCCCCAGTGAGCAACTTAGACTGTCTATTGACAACCAATGACAACCAACTGTGCTCATCCATAAGGATGAGTGCTATGAAGCTATCCAAGACTGGAAGCCTGACAGACAGGTGCCCGAAGACCCACCAACAGCAGGCTTGGGACCAATGAAAGGGAGAAAGGCGCTTAATTTGGCAAACCTATCCACCTCCTCATTCCATTGCATTGCCATAATTCCAACACAGAAGAAAATTGGTTACCTGAAATCGTACGGCTGCAATACATTATAAGTTTCACTCACTACAATATTTCTCATTCAACAAAGCCAGAGTATTACCTTAACAAATAAAACACCCATGTTTCTTCAAAGTACCAAAGTAGAAAGTGAAGGTGGGGAAGTAATAACTAATCCACACTAAGTAATAAAGTTCAGATAAATAAAGGTTGTTTGCGGATCTCTGTTTACGACCAGGGTATTAAAGTATTCCTTTTGTTATAACTGTATTTTCTAAGTTCTATATTGTAATATATCTGAACTTAAATACAAATTTTGAATTGAAAATTTGCTGTTTCTTTCAATTACACTTTTATTTTTCTAATTAGAATAATAAATAATTTGTGATATAAAGTGATATAAAATTATAAAGAATTATCATGCGTCCATTTTGCACTAAAAACTTGGAAATTTACATAATTGCAGTGGATACTAGTATCATCTTTATGCTTAGAATTTGGAGGCACTAAGCGATAATTAGTGTAGTACAAATGCACGCTTCATACGACATCGTATTAAAAAAAAAAAACTGCCTTAGCCATATATATTATGGTGCAGGATTAGATCCACTATAATTTTGGATTTAAGTGCCTCAACGGGAAAACATGAGTGCTCTTATAGATAATATGTTATCAGTAATTATTATTTGGTAGTATTCAATATTTATCATTAATTGTTTGGTTTAGTATAATGAGACAACCACTTTCATAGAATTCGAGCATTAATTTTATTTGAAGAAGATCAAATCCGAAGTGTTTGGGCAAAATAGAGGCTAATTTCTTAAATGATAAAGTTCTACAACAGTAAGAATCAGTGAAGGGAACTGAATCCAAGGAAAGCTTCCGAAGGGAAAGAATGTATTAATAACAAAAAAGTAGCAGGAAAAGCACGCAAAAAGACTTTTCTCTTAGCTAAGTATCTTAAGATTTTACGATTTTTTTCACAACTTTCTCTTACTTCAGTTTTCAAAATTGTGATTGACAAATTTTATAGTTAGTACACCAAATTTCATGAAATTCGTCGGTGTTTTTATGGAGATAATCGCAAAAAATTGAAAAAATTGTTCAGTATAAACGCACTTCCGGTTTTCTAATTTTCTTGAAATTTCGGCAATCTATTTGTTTCTAATTAATTTTGTTTGGTTGGTAGATTTGTATAATCAACTACGATAGCACTTTGGAGAAAAACATAACTCCCACCCGTTTCCCCAAAACCTCCTTAAATGACTTTACTACGTGAAAGGTTTCAAATAAAAGTTGTAGCTCTTTATATGTGTAGTCCACAAGCCAAGTTTCAAGAAAATAGTTGGAGCCGTTTTAGACTCTTAAAACGCAAGTCCGGTCATCCGATCTTCTTCAAACTCAGAATATCAACAACATATTTAATTCTAATTAATATCCGTTTTGAGGTCCCCTGAGTCAAAAAAAGTGGTTTTCAGCAAATGGTTTGTGTATGTGTGCGTGTGTGTGTGTGTGTATGTACGTATGTGAACAGCATAGCTCAAAAACGAAAAATCACAGAAAATTCAAACTTGATATTCCGTTTGAGTATCATCATGAGATCCGACAGTAAGTTATCTGTCAAAATTTCTCAACCTCTGGAAGTGTGCTCTCGTTAAAGACAACAGTGTCCATAAGTTTGATAGTAAGCTGTAGTGGCACCTAGGAAGAGAACATCTTAGTGCAGCACTTTTAGGCTCAAATCCAGGACCTCCGTATGGGAGTCCAGCGTGCTACCACTAATCCCTTCCCTAGTGGTAGACATGGTAGCGAATTGCCTGATGGGATCTGAATGTATGGTGAATCAGGATGCCATAACCTGAAATAAAGATGTAAGGATATTGGGAGAAAGGAAAGTCGAGGTGTAATAGAGTGGACGTCAAGGAAGAATACTTTAGAAGGAAGAAATTAGAGTGTCCTAAGGGCTTGTACTTAACGAAAGATTAGAGATAAATATAAGGTTTTTATGAAAGAACCTTCGAAAGCATAAGAGGTTTAGTTTAAGAAGAAAAAGAAGAAGATCTCGAGGGAGTATATCCTATTTAGAGTTTCTGATTTTCTTTGATTGCAAGTGTTCGTGGAGAAATATTGTTGTTTATGTGATTCATTTAAAAGTTAATTGATACAGAATTCTCAACAAATATTGCTTGTTAGTAAATTAAATAGTACAAAACAAATAATATGCCGTTTACATATAAAAGTGAAAAAGTGTCTCAGAGAGTACAGCAAGAATGTTTTCTAATATATAATAATAACAAGCTTCCCTGATATCTATGTAAATTTGCAGATAATCCAACTAATATCATTAATATTATAATTCCACACAAAATTACCTGAGACAATTTTTTTTATCTTAGATGAAAAATTGGCACATTTCGCCACATTTCTTTTTTTAATTAAATTAAAATATTTTAGAAAGTAATAATTTAGTACGATTATTACTCACCTTAATCACCTTAAAGACTTTCTATATTCAAAAAAATAGTTCTTAAAATTTCTTAACAATTGTTTGTACATTATACCCTATAAGGCAAAAATCAATCATAAGAACAGTATCATAAAACAATATTTGTTCGTCTGTTAATTAACAAAAACATAGAGATTGAAAAAAAAAATCCGACCTTCTTTTGTTTTAATTGGACAACTACTACCGTTTTCCAAAATAGCAGAGCTGAGAAAAGGATTCACAAACAATTGGAATATATTTCTACGAGCTATGTCAATTATTTTTCTGTTTTTATTAATTTGCCATGTATCATATATGGAAGCAAACCTTCACGATATCCAGCACTGATGCTGGCGCAAAATCCCACTGCAGCGTACCCATATCTGTAATGTTTACATTCATTCAATAAAACATTCGTTCAAATAAATACATTCATTCGCAAAATTCACTCGTACAAATAAAACCTAAATATTTCGCTGAAATATGGGGGTGGAGTACTCGATATTCCTCGCACCCCTATCCTTAAACTTAAATTAAAAATATTTACACTCATTCAAACTCACATACAACTGGCTGCCGGGTTAGCCAATCCTGGCCCATCCCTCCACGAGTTAGTGGCTCCCAGTGTTAAAAACAGTGCAGGAAGACTTCCTACACGACCAAAAGTTGCCACCCCTGGCCGGTATTGGTCCCCCTACACTCATTCACACAGTTCATTCATGCTTTAAAATTAGGACCTAACTATATACTTATCCATTCACGCTAACAAATACTTGCAATCTTATAAATACATCCATAAGTAAAATGACAATAATTAAATACTATACACAATATATATACTTGTAACCATCTAAAAATACACAATAAGCACACAAACAAAACACACACACACACACACACACACACACATACATACATACATACATACATCACAAACACATCACTACACATAGGTATGGGGTGAAGTACTTGATATTCCTCGCACCCCGTTAGACTTAATCCTACAAGTACGCTAGCATCAATTAGTAGGCCGCGCTGGATATCTACAATTTGCAATAGTTTGACACACATAAATTTCTTTTACTTCATTATTACAATAATCATAATTAATAAATATTTTTATAAAAGTCTAGTTGCTCTTAAAAACTTATACAAAAATTTTTAAACACATATTATTGTTTGTTGTTAGAACTTAGAAGCTGTCTAAATTTGTCTAAATTGTAGGCCACTAGAAGCACTTCTAGCTGTTAAATTAACACTTTTAGAGTTAAGACTAACACAACACATCCCCCCACCCACCCACCAGGTAAACCCTAAAATCTGTTTCTAGAAAAATGTTTGAAATAAAAATAGTTTATATATTTGCTGTTAACATTCCAAGTTTAAATGAAATCATCATTGAAGTCTGCTTGCGAGTGTAAATTAAGAAGATTCTCGAGAAGTTTTTTCGTAAAGCTATAATTCCGGCTAACCGGCTATTTTCTTTGAACTTGGAATTGTAATGGGTTCAGATGTCTTGGAGAGGTATGATGATGTGATGAATAGTTGGGAGTTAGTTAGAGAATTTAGAGAGTTGTTATTCGGAATATGAATTACGAATTTACGAAAATAGATACATATATATTTTAACAATAATTTAAACGATTGAAAAGATAAACTACAATTAATTTAAAATGATTTAAATTGTAACTAGAATGCACCAACTATAATGTATGATAATTAATATATGTTTAAATACTTAGATAGGGACGCGCTCCGATGTATGAATTATGTTACTGGTAAAATCTTGATGTTACGCTGATGAAATACTGAAGAATAGTCCTCTCCACTCCTGTACAGAGACACCTTATATTGCCATCCCCACACATTGACAAGTCTTGTAATTACGGGTCACACTCAAACATCTCTTGCCGTGTGTTGACCCTTGGTCTTGAACAGGTGTTGGCGGTTATCAAAGGACTGTAGCCAGGTGGTCGGTCTTGAGTGTTTGTTTATTGCCGTGTGTTGACCCTAGGTCTTGAATACGTCGGTGAACAGGTGTGGCGACAGGTGATGGTAGTTATCAAAGGACTGTAGCCAGGTAATCGGTCTTTTGAGTGATTTGTTGACCCTTGTGAAAGCGGTGTGTCTTTGGCGGGCGGTCCTTTGACCGTGCACTGACCGCGACTGGCTGGCACCACTAGTTGTAATTTTTAATGTAATTAAAAATTATATATTTCTGTTATCACTCCTTCTTGTTATCACATTACAGAATTCTAGCAAGTATTAATAGACCTTATTACTGTATAGAAGGTAAAAGTGTAAACTGTGCTGAAATGGAGGTTTATACAAATGCTTAACGTTGTGGCGCCCCCTAGAAACCGGAAAATAAATTTTGCGTGGAAAGAAAGTTTTCAAATAAAGTACAACTAGTACACCAATTAAAAAAAAAAAATCCATTTTCGCAAAAATCGTAACAAAACAAAATTGTACAGAAAAAACGTTATTTCCGTTTGTGCGAACGGTATATCGATCTTGAGCTTCTTGAGATTTTATCGTTTTTGAGAAATTTAAAAAAAAAAACCATTCCCAAGTGGAACAGCAACCAAAGAGAAGCTCAGTAACCAAAGAGAGTAAAGAGAAGAGAAACGAACCCAAGGATTCTCTCGGACTGGTGTGGGAGAAACTGTATAAATACAGCGACGGACAGTGCAGAGACACACAGTTCGATACAGTTCAATATAGTTCACTATAGTTCATCATCTCGCCAGTCACTTCGTGTCATTTTCATACCACTCCACCTTAACCATTCTCTACTGTATCGTCCAGGCAGACTGTGTCTCATTATTATTATACATAGTTAACCAGTTTAACCAGTCTTCTTAATTCATCAACCAGACCCGAATTCTCTCCACCTAAAACATCCATTATATTGGTGGCAGCGCTTTTCGAATCCCGCTTCAGCTTTCGAAGAATTCACATTTAGAAACTGTATTATTAAAATCTTCAAACCTACTTCAAGAAAGATCAAGATGAAGTGAGAAGAAGACTGTGTTAAACTAGTTAGCTATGTACAATAATAATGAGACACAGTCTGCCTGGACTTTACAGTAGAGACTGGTTAAGGTAGAGTGAGTGGTATGAGAATGACACGAAGTAACTGGCGAGATAGTGAACTATATTGAACTGTATCGAACTGTGTTCCCATGGACTGTCCGGCGCTGTATTTATACAGTTTCTCCCACTCCGAAAACTGTAAACTGCTTTCGGCAGTTTATTCTGCTTTGCCTAAATAACTGGCCATAAATATTGTCTGTGTTCAATAATATATTCTTTCACTTTTAAAATTTTAGACCATGATAATCGCATAAAGAAAGTGATAATCGTTGGATAATGTAACCAAGAGCAGATTTTTTACTTTACCCGTTAAGGTGTGTAATAGATCGCCGAGACGTGTCTCTTGCCTTGCCATGTCTCCCTAACAACAATAGCTCTCAAAGTAGGAGGGAGGGGAATCTAAGGAGCGTATCTGTAACTGGAAAGAGAAGTTAATGAGAATAGAGGTTAGTCCAGCCGCCTGCTTAAAAAGGCCAAGAACTTTCATTCAAACGCCATTTGATTAACCATCAACGTACAACGACCATCGTTTTCACTCCGTCACTGTGCCAGTCAATCTATCACTCTCTTCTCATGCAACCATATTCTTCACCAGTCAAAATTATACAGTGTTCAGTGAGTCAAACGTATCTCAACCTGAGTTTTCTCTTCTAAGCAACTCCCCCCCCCACCCAAACATCCCACTAAGGATGTTTTCGGTAGCTAAACAGATTGCGAACAATATTCTCCTTTACTTTTCTACATTATAATGGACTGCAAATCAAGATGGCTTATTTTATTACATAATAAATGTACACTATCATGCTCGTAAAATATAAAAAAAAGATAGCACATAAAAAATATTTAAAAAAAGAGGTTATGTAAAGGTTTATGATAGATCCTTGATTTTCTATGTCAGCAATTTCTAATAGCTAGTGTGATAATTTCAATTTTATTTATAATAAAGATATATCATTATCATTATTTATTTCAAAGAGAATAATATTTGCGATATGGTATGGAATTGTCTGACTTATATAATGGATGTGTAGGGTGGAGAGAATTTGTGTGATTGATGAATTAAGAAGAAGACTTGGGTAACACTAGTTAATATATTAATAAGTAGAGACAGACTCCCTGGACTTTACATTGGATGAATGTTTAAGGTAGAGTGGTCAGAGTAATGACACCTAGCGATTGGATGTATTGAACTGAATTTTCAACTGAGTTTAACTGTGTTTTATGGACTGTCCGTCGCTATATTTATACAGTTTATCCCCCTCCAGTCCGAGAGAGTGCTTGGGTTCGTTCCTCTTCTGTTTACTCTCTTTGGTATAGTATCAAAAATATTTCTGATCGAAAAAATCTTTCATTAATATAATTTCTCTCTATCTCTCTCCCTTTAAGCGAAAATCTTTCAACGGAAAGATGGGAAAGCAGACAGTGCGTTCTTTACTTAGTTTTTTTGCAGTTTTAATTAAATTTAACAGCACATAAGTTTATTACATAAAATTTCTTTCTGTTACTCTCAAATTTAATTAATTAATAGGCTTCTAGAATTTTTGCACACAAACCACATAAAACTTAAAAGTAAATAATAGAAAATAATCTAAAAAAAAAAAAGAAGTCCGTTTTTATTATCTCGCAAAAACATGGAGACCACAACACATGCACATATATACACACATACAGTGACTGAGAAATAGTGAAAAACAAAGTTAAACAGATTAAAATAGAACAAGAGAAAAAGATAAGATTTTTGTGTGTTAGAAGAGTGAGAAACTTAATTTACTCAAGCGACTATTTGTGATAACGGCCGGCCATCCGCCCACCCCCCCTTACCAACAACTCTGCGGCCGAGTTCTCCCCCACCCCTTCTTTATTTCTAAGGACGATATTATATTGCAGCGCTACTCTTCTCATCCTACTGTTGGTGTTTTCTTTTGTCCCTTTTAAGTTTAGAATAAAACATTGTTTCACATAAAGTTGAGAAAGTCTTCAATATATTGTATATTTCTGGCGACTTTCTTTTTTACTTTCTCTTACTTCTAATAAGAGGAAGTATTGTAATCGTTTTTTTTTTTTAAAGCAGTTATTGTTTTCTTTCCTTAATGTATTATATTTAAGATAGGTAAAGATTAACTGTAGAGGATGCTACCGAAGACTGCACTAAGATAATTATTATTAAACTCTTGATGACATGTTTAATTTTTGGAAACCTATTTCACTATTATACTGTCCGTGATATCACTGAAACACTGAATGGAGATAGATTGACATACTTCATTTAAGATGGTAGAAATCACTGAACATACTAATCAGCCTTGTTTACAACCAAGGAATTGAACAGTGTACTCTAATTAGAGCAGTAGATCCTTCGACAACCCAAATTAGATCCCTTGAGGCCGCATTGAGGCTGATCCAATGCGGGGAACTTACCCGTCAATCCAATCTAATACCAATGTAATTGGTTGTCGAATTTTTAATTAATTAACGCTGGCGCTTTAGGTTTTTTGAAAATTCATTGTCATGTATATCCATGCTGAGAAATGAGTTCCGACAAAGTTCTCTCATTAATAGGCTTAGAAAAAAGGGTTTTTCTTAAAATATTATTATTTGTTATTCATTTATTGCTTTTTAATTATTTACAATTTATAGCAAAAGTTCAACATTTTCAATGATTTCAACATCGATACAATAATAGAATATCCTCTACTTAGGCCAAACTAGGTAGATAGGTAGAGAGAATTCCATATAAAAGGGAACCGTTGTTAGCCCTAAATAAGAACAGACTTAGAACAGTAATCAGTCAGTAAGTCATCATTCTACGTAATTTCTAATACTCAGCCAGTCTGTCTCTTTCTTAATTATTCTCTCGCTACCTTATTCTCTATCAACTATTAACAGTGTAAAGTCCTTGCAGTTTGTGTTTCTATTCTCTTTATTATCAGTGTTCAACACATCCAATAGTTTTATTTTTTCTTCATCATTCCTAAATATATCTATAATTCCTTCTCCCTATTTTGGCCTAGGTAACTAATAATTCGGATTCACACGAATGTTAATTTTAGTATATGTACCGCCGAAGCGAGTACATTTCAGTAATAATGATAGGAAAGGAAGTAAGGAAAGAGAATAGCTCAGTGGTTAGCGTACTGGAGGATCCGGGTTCGAGTCCAGCTGTGCTACCCTTAGATTTTTTCTACTTAGGAGCCTCTACAGCTCACTGCCCGGTGATGGACAGTGTTGTTTGTAACGAGAGAACATTGTCCGGAGGCCGGCAGTGCACTGAGAAGGCTCCGGGCGCCAATGGCCAAAAAACGAATCTCAATGATTCGCATCCTTTCACACAATGTTTAATTTCAATTGAAGAAAGAAAAGTATTAGGAACATATGCCAGAAAACGCAATGTTTTTAAGTTAAACATTGAAAATATTTCAAAAATCACTTTTTCCTTAATTGTCTATAGAATTTTTTAAAAAAATTCAATATCTTCGAAAAATATGTAGGAAGATATAGGAGAAAACTTCAAAAACCAACAACATAAAAGAAACTAGTACCGATTTTTCACGAAGAAGTCGGATCATTGAAAATATTTTATTGGTGTTTATACTGTTTATTATGATGTATTCTTAATATGCGTTCTAATCCGAAAACACCTCCTTTTATAGGCGTCATTTATTTTTCAAACAGACACAAATATTAGAGCTCCAATATTCCAAAAAAATAATGTTTTTATGCTAGACACCATACTGTCAAAAATTACCTCTTGTCGTTTTATAAAATACGTTTATCAGATCTTGCTATAAGATTCAAAACACAAAAACATATAACTTTTTTTTTAACTAAATTTAAACAAGAACTTTTATTTTAATGAAAAAAATCACAAGGTTTTTCCTTAGGATAAAGTTTAATAAATCAATCTCATCAAGTTCATAAATCAATCAAGAATTTGATTAATATGAAAACAAACTGATCATCACTGATTTTTAATTAGTTCAAATGATATGAAAATTGATTGGTATTTTCATTCTGTTTATTTTGTTTTCCTTCTATTTACTTTGGGGGGGGGGGGCTGAAGTAATGGCGCTAGAAATTAGTTACAATAATTGGCAAGGGAGATGAAAGTTTCATCAGTGACTGATAAGTTTGTTTCCTCAACGTTTAAATAGCTAGGCAGTAGATAAATATGAACTAGATAGTGAAATTGAATAGATCTTCTTGTTAACTATTAGATTACATCGTCACTTAACGCAAGGTATAAATATATATTTTAACAGCAAAACATTTTAATCAAGAGAACATTGGGAGTATATAACTATATAACAGTAAATCTCTCGATTAAGAATTTGACGGTTCGAGATAGGACCAAGAAAAATTTGGAAATTATAGAAACGATATTTATAATAAGATATTCTTAAAATAATCTTTTTTTTTTTTTTTTTTTTTTTAATTTATTGTCCAAATTAAATAATTGTACAAAACTCAGAATTGGATTATATCTTTAATAAAGAACTTTAGCAATTTTAATAAAAGATCAAAAGTTTACGGTTAAATGTTTGCTTTTATCGGGTAAATGTACAAACTATTTGAAGTGAAATTGAACTAAAAGTAAGACTGTAGATTATTTGAACTATTTCTATGGAGTTAAAAGAGATAATAGTTGCGGTGACAGTAAGTGGAATTCACTAAACTATCTCCCCTCCCCCTCCCTCAAAGAAACAAGTTAAATCTTCTTTTACACCTGAACCCAAGAAACTAAAAGAAGTTCTTCTTCCGCTCTATAGAACTTTATCCCCTATTGGAAGTTAGATAGAATATTATTTAGCTTGATTTTATTCTTGTATTTTATGGGTTTTTTTTAATTTAAAAAAAAAAAATCATTTCTTTCCTTTGTACTTAATTCAAATAAGATAAATTACCAATAAAATAGCTAGACGAGAGACTGTTTTTTTTTTGTTTTTTTTATAAAAAGAACAAAATAAATTAGAAATACTTTTCTATCCAGCCTATTAATGAATCGTGGTCTACTGAAATATTTTACAATTGTCTTCATAACTCCGGAAGCGCATCCTAGAGAGAGAGAGAGAGAGAGAGCAACAAGTTATTTATAAATATTTACAATTACAAATATAAATAAATGATGCTGCCTTAACTTAGTTAGGTTGGTGAAAAACACAGCATACCGATCAATCGTGATAGATACGTAATTGTATATCACCGTCTAATGGTCATTAATATTCAACAATTATAAATATAATCAATGTAACAAGCAGGTACGTTATTGATAAAAACAGAATTAAAAAATAATTATTAAACATTTTGTCGGTTACAAGAAAAAAAAAAACAAAACGAAAAAAGTAAAAACTATGATTGCACATATTTATGTCAAATAAAAGTAGGACTAGATAGATAGTCTAACGTCAATATAAACTGTAAAAACTAATTAAGAAAACAAACAAACAAGATCGGGAGAATAGTCAATATCTTTTGGAAGGTAGAGAGGATGCGAATTGGACGTTAAGTCACATATATATTTATTATGCTGGATGATACCTAGTGAATCCAGTATATTATATTTTCTGATAAGAGCGATTGTTCCATTGATTTCATTCCAATCTCCTCCAAGTATTTGCCGGTGAATAGGGGGGGGAGGTTGTTCCACGGGCTCCAAACCACAGCCCTTTTACTGCAAAATCCCTCTCGCCGAACTCCTCTCGGAACTTTTCTTTCAAAAAAATCTGGTGTGAAACACTCACACAACTTTCTCTTACTCCAGTTCTCAAAATGATAATTGACAAATTTTATCGTTTGTGTACCAAATTTAATGAAATTCGTCGAAAACTGAAAAAACTGATCAGTAAAAGCGCACTTCGGTTTACTAATTTTCTTGAAACTCGGAATTTCAACCATCTATTTATTTCTAACTAATTATGTTTGGATGATAGAATTGTATAATCAACTAGGATAGCACTTGGATGAAAATCTAACCCCACCCCTCCCCTAAAAGTGCCCTTAAAAGAATTTTCCCAGAGAAATGTTTTAGATAAAAGTTGTAGATCTTTGCATGTTTACTTTATATACGAAGTTTCAAAAAA